>ML800760.1:218275-240023 GCA_009831015.1 Picea engelmannii
CGATCTCGAAAAACCTTCATTTAGGCCCTCAAAATGGCCCCGGAAGTTAAAACCTGCTAAAAATAGTAAATTGCCAAAATGACCAGAAAACTGTTTTGAGCCATTTGGAAAAGATGGGTGGCCCCCGATATCCACCTGGATCAGAGAGAGAGAGAGAGAGAGAGAGAGAGAGAGAGAGAGAAAGAGGTAATGCATACATGTGTGTGTGTGTGTAAAGGTAAAATAAACAAAAGAATTAAAAGGCCATGAAAACATAAAAAGATAATTTGTGGTAGGGTAAAGTAAAATGGAAGGAATAAAGGGTGATGTGGCTAGACTAGAAGTTGACATGTAGGTTCAACAACTACATAAACATGACAGATGTCATGCCACATTAGTGCAAGAAAAGTTAAAAGAAAAATCTTGTTTTGGCCATAGCTTGAGCATATGAGCTACGATAAAGCTAAAATTTCAATTGTAAATATGTAGTGATGGTATCTATGAAAGTGTTAGTCAGAGTAATATTGCATATTAATCCATGAAATCCCAAAAGGTGAAGAATGAATTTTAAAGAAAATGATGATACCCATTGATAACAACTCACTTAATGATGAAATTTGATACTCATTTGATAGTGTGGAATAGGAGAAAGCACGATGAAACCTAGTAGAATATTAGGTTAAATTCCAAGGATTTTGGCACAAAATTGAAGAAACGGACCAAAATACACTATTCTAGGGGACTTTTTAGCAATTTTGGAAATTGTAATTGGACGAAAAGTGACTGGAGATAGTGAATCTAGAATAAATTTCCTACCCATCATTTAATCTCCTCAACAATGTAGACAACTTTGTCATAGTGAAATATGCCATTTGAAAGGGAGTGGTTTTTAGTAAGTTTTGTAACTCTGAAGAAAGTGAAAAAGGGAAAAGTTGACAATTCCATATTAATGAAGAAATGATAAGAGAATTAGGTGATTAACCTGAGGGTTGATGAGTGTTCCTATTCAAAATTATTGTCAATTCCTAATAGAAAAATTTTCTGATTCTTGCTAGATTTTCTTCCATGGGTAGAATAAGTTGGTCTTGTTATTTCCCTATTTAGTGGTCTCTTCAAGGTCCTCTCGAGATGATAAAGGCAGTACCACATAGTTCCCATTTTCACCTTGGCACAAACCCCCACTCTTTAAGCCAACTCCTACTAAAAGTTATGGGAGGCTTCCCAAATATGAACATAGAAAAATAAATCTTCACCTAAGATAAGTAGACCAGTGCCTAGTATGAATATCTAAGGTGAAGGTAGGAGTTAATTGTTGATATACTGATCTCAAATGATAAAAAAAACTATAGAAAAACATAGACCAACAAACTAAAATGGCATTTAAACTACAAGAAATGCCTCTTGGGAAAGCACAAAGTTGAGTGTTAGATGTCCTTACCAATTAGGAGATGAATACCTTGATCTAGACCTTGGTAAAAGGATTTAAATGGACTACAGTATCCTTATCCTTCACTTTCAAACCTATAAAATAACAAAAACGAAGAAAAAACAACAAGTTAAGGTGCCTTGGTGGTCACTCACAAGTATAGAAATACTCTAGATCGAAATATCTAGGGGTGGGGAAGATAAGGAAACTAGTTAGTTATAATTAAATCAGCCCAAAAAATCATATATGCAAGTAAAATGGAGTTTCCTGCAATCTAGAAACTACTAGCATTGAATAGGGGTCAAATCCCCCCCCGGGTCAAATCCCAGAAATTTATTTGAGCAATAAGTTATGGTGTCTAATGGATGGAAATTGTCTACTTTTACTCTTGAAAACCAATGATAAGATAATAAATCAAATCTAGAATTACAATAAATGGTTACCAATGTAATATACTTGGTTGTTCAAACCCTTTAGCGAGGTTTCTTGTGAGATATGATGACAAATTTGTTGTAACAAACTCAGATTTGCAAAAACACCTGGAAATACCCTCATGAAATATGATTTTAAAGCAAAAAATAAAGGGTAACGAATTTTCTTGGATGAATATAGAACCTAGAGTTTAAAATGCCAAAGATTAGCTAGCTTATAAAGATAAAATTTGAGTGCAAGTTAGATCATTTTTTTTGTATTTTTTATTTTTATAAATGAAAAATAAAAGAGATTGGTTGAGTTTGAAGTTCAATGGTTGATTAAGTGAGCCTTACCTTGGCCTTACAATTACCTTTCCAAGTGTCGGATTGCGATCACAACCCTTTCTTTGTTGACTATAGATTTTGGGACTAGAGAATGGGAACTTTGAAGCCACAGAGACTCTCACACCCAATCTAGTATAGAACAATGGTGTAAGATTCTGGATTATGCTAGCAAATCTCCCTCAATGGAGATGGTTTCCAACCATTGGGTTTACTATGGCACCGAGTAGAATCTTACCCTTGCTGAAGGGATCCCTGATAAGGATCTTTCCAACACATGGGTCTGTTTAACACCCAATACCAACAAAGGATGAGATGGAGACTAGTGCTTTGACCTCTCCTTACATGTGACTATGTATCCTCTCAATGGATCAACCCAATCATATTACATTAATCTTGAAACACTTGTAACTAGTCTATAAAACACAATAATAATTAACAAAAAAAAAATAGCATAAACAAATCAATCCAAAAATTTACACTTAAAATTTTTCCTAATTTTCCTTTTATTATGACATAATGATCTCATATTTCAACAACCTTTGAGAAGAGGGGGATAGCCTTTTATATCTCTCTTAGTAACATCTAGTTTTAACCACTCTCTCAAAATAATATTTGATGACTCATCCACAACCAAAACCAAGACTAAGTCATGACAATAGCAAATGATTTTTTACATTAAAACATGTGCACACAAAAGGGTTTGATCTGATAAAGAGGCAATGTATAACTTCATATGAGGAAAAAAATGGCTAGCTTGAATTTGGTTTTCTATGGCCCAACATTCACTCCCTTAGACAGAGTGGCTTAAAAAAATGCTTCAATAGCTAATTGGAGAAGGTTGAATTACTTGATTGGAAAAGGGGCCGATTTGCATGAAGTGATGTCCGATTTGGTTGGGAGATGGGCCAACATCCCCTTTGAATTCCAACGTTCCACATTTTACCAAACAACTTACTCTTTGACTCACGGTTAGCTTTAGTATGACTGAATCAATTGATATGGGACGAATTAATTAGTTGGAGTCGATTTTACTTTGGATAAGGTGATGGATGCATTGAATGAGGGCCAATTTACTTAGATTAGAGTGCCAACGACTATCTGTTTTTTCCTTCCATATATCACTTAATTAACCCATCGGCTATGTAATGTGGCGGCTCCCTCTATGTTGGATGGCGGATTAATTAATTTGCCAAAAAATCAACATGGCATGTAAAGTACAAATGATGACGGGTTATTTTGAACCCTTGTTGCATTTTCAGTTTCAGGATCCTGTGCATTAGGATTCATGACTGCCTTAGGAAACGTGTGATGTTGAGAACTATAAATGAATACTACACCATGGTTAAGAATATGTATACATACTCTATAAAATATGATCATGTGGGAAAGACATATGTGCACTTACAACCATGGGCACGACAAATCATAGATACTGTAGTCACCCCTACAAAACCAATGGCTCATGTAAACCATGTATTCCAATAGATCCATCTCAAGGTCTCCAATCATATTTAGGACAAAAGAAATTGAGAGTGGGGACTAGAGGGACCGAGCATGGTTGACCACCAAAGGCCTAGTACACCGCATACATAATCATCCACATGGCTTACAACACTTTAGGACTCACATCTCTTGGTATTACAATGGTATTGACATGAAAAAATGTAGGGTACCACCCAAGATATAACAACTAGCTATGATTGTGGGACATGTGCTCTACTTGGAAGTGCGTGTGAACCCCATAATCTCAACAAATGTATCCCTGAAAACATTGTCACAAGATTTTGCATTAAATACTAGGAGAAACAATAGGACATGATGTCTTATCCATTCCTCAAAAATAAACCAAAACTAAAAGGAAGTGAACTAAAATGGAAAGGAAATGAACTAAAGAAAAATTCAATCTCTATTATAAGAAATGGAAATAACACACTCAATGAAAGGAAATCACACAAACTATGCTAAAGGAAAGAGATTGTGATAAGAATAAAAACATTTAAACTAATCTAATGCTCATAATAGAGAGCTTATTCATCCTACCCTAATCCAATCAAAGAGTAAAAAACATGTTAAGTGAAATCATATATCCAATGCAATCGACAAATGCATTTATCATTACCATGGGTTTTACCTTTGTACTTGGTCACAAACCAAAACAATGAAATATCAAACCTGTAATAAACATATTTTGTAAATTCCTCCATAGTTTGGACCAAATCTGTGGTGGAATCCTCATGATGTGGAAGAAAATTGAAGAATCCCCATGGTTCACTTGGACTACTACAAGCCTCTTTAATTCAAAGGTCAATGGGACTAATATAATCATCTTTCCCATTGCAAGCATGAGACCATTCATCAATTTTATTCATGAAATCGGTAAGCAAGAGATGCTTTGATGGAAGCTCCAATACAAACTTGCACAAAAATCGATTCCCTCCCTATTTTCCCCTAATCACATACACACATATGATGAGAAAATCGACAAAAATTGAAAACTCTTGGAAATACACAACTTATGGTTGGTTGTTTTGGCATGTGAGGTTGAAAACTCATGAAATATGTCTGTTACTAAACAAGTTGCTACCAGTCAATTGTTGTGAACTTAAAATCCTTCCTGTCAGATGGATTTTCCCATACATGAGCTTCACAAATTAAGGATGTCTCGGGATGGAAAATTTATTTCGTATATTGAACGTGGAAACCTCTTTTATACAACTATAAATATGCTTCCTTTATGAGTTGATATGGTTGTTCATGATCCATGGAATAACCTTCATAATTTTTAGGATGTTTGGTTATCCACGTGACCAAAAACCTGCAATCTCAAAGCCATCATTGTCTATGTCATAACTAGGATATCCATCAAAGTAAAAGAAACTTCCATCCCATTTTATTCCTCCAAAACAAAGAAAGGTGTAAATCCTTTCGATCTCCTTGTTGTCACAATATTCATCAAAATGGGCTTGTTTGATGAGTTCTCTTCCAAATCAATGATAGATGTATCATGAAGATCAAGTACTTGGAAAGGAGTGTAACATGCCAAACTTGTGCTTTCATCTAGAGGAGGGAGGGTGGATTCTTGAATATCATCATCATCATCCATGTACTCCCCAAGAGCACATCCTTCATCTGTTTCTTGATTCCTGATGGAAAAACAAGGAGATTCTTTGTCATTTCTTCCTCTTATGGTGTTTTCATCTTTTTTATATGTATGGTTAGAAGTTTCTTCTTGCAAATCAACTACAACTCTGTTATCTTCTCTAACATGGGACTCTTCACTATTGCTTTCCTTTTGAGATGACACACTAATATCTTTCATAAGGTCTCCTTCATCACCAACTTCCTTAAGAATTTCAAGTTAAAGTAGACATCCTTTGTCCTGACATGATTTCAAATGTGAATATATCATGCTTTCTTCAATGATTTCTTCATTTTTGAGATTGAGATAAATGGTCTTTTGATGCTCGTATTCAACAAAATATTCTTTACCACTTGCCTCATCCATTTCTTTGAGGCTTTTCAAATAGGACATCCATTCGTCGTCTTTTTTTGAAACTAAGTAATCATGCAATAGTGGCTCATGGGAGGGAGGACAAAGACGAGCCTCATCATGAATATCATCTTCAAATCTCTGCATACAAGGACCAACATATTTCATTTTAACATAATCTAACAGAAAACTGAGTGTACCCATTTTCTCTTTTATTTCCATAAGGAGATCATTGGAGGGATGATCATTAAATTTTGTAGTTAAGTCACTAATTTTTTTCTGCATTTTTCCTTGCATATCAATGAAGACATAAATCTCTTCAACCTCTTCATAATCCCAGATCCAGTCCTTTTGAAACTTTTTCATCAATTGTGGAAAATATTTTATTTCTTTAGGTTCAAAGTTTCAGTAGCATTTCCATGCTTCATATCCTTGCATTGAACATGCAAATGCTTTCATAAGTCATCTTCAAATACAATTCTAGTATCAACCACATAATTCATACAAGATTCCAAGAAATTCACAACTAACCATGGATTTCCATTAAACTTAGGGACATGAATATACAAATCAAACATGGAAAAGTGTGAATGTCTCGGAATGCATGGTAGATCCAAAGGAACACATATATAATCAAGAGATGACTTCTTATAAGACCCATACTTCAAACATATAAGATGACTCAAAAATTTGCTTAGCAATCGTAAAATTACCAAAGATGTGGAGTCGCCAATATACCACTGTGGAAAGTTTCTTCTTATATTGTACCTCTTTGTTGTGTTTTCTTCTAGTGGAGTCACCAAATGAGATCTTGCAAGTTAGCAATAACAATAGATATCTCACTGAGATACAAAACAAGAACAACTCACCAAGATGATGTCGTTGGAATGTTAGGACAAACGACCTTATCCCCAGCAACAACACCAAAAAATGTTACCTCCCGATTTAGAAATATCATCAAGGTCCTCCCGAGGCGATAAACACGGTAGAATAAGTTCCCACTATCACCTTGGCACAAATACCCACTCTTTAAGCCACCTCCTACTAAAAGTTGTGGGAGGATTCCCTAATCTTAACATAGAAAAACAAATCTTCACCCAAGATAAGTAAACCATTGCCTAGTATGAATGTCTAAGGTGAAGACAGGAGTTAATTGTTGATTTACCTATCTGAAATGATAAAAAAAAATAGAAAAACACAGACCAACAAACTAAAATGACACTCAAACTATGGGAAATTACTCTTGGGAAAGCACAAAGTTGAGTGTTAGATGCCCTTACCAATTGGGAAATGAATACCTTGATTTGGACCTTAGTAAAAGGATGTAAATGGACTACAATATTGTTTTCCTACACTTTCATACCTGGAAAATGATAAAAATGTAGAAAAACAACAAGCTAAAGGTGCTCTAGTGGCCACCCACAAGTATAGAAATACACTAGATCAAGAGATATGGAGATGGAAAAGTTAGGGAAAATAGTTAGTTATAATTAAAGCAGCCCAAAACTTCAGATCTGTAAGTAAAAGGGAGTTTCCAACAATCTAGAAACTACTTGCAGTGAATAGGGGTCAAATCCCCCTAGGGTCAAAACCCAAAAACTTATTCCAACAATAATTTATGGTGTGTAATGGTTGGAAATTGTCTATTTTTACTCCAAAAAACCAATGATAAGCTAATAAATAAAATTTGGAATAACAATGAAGGGTTACTAATGTAATATACTTGCGTGTTCAAACCCTTTAGCGAGGTTTATTGTCAGATCTGATGATAGATTTGTTGTAACAAACTCGGATCTATAGAAACACCTTGCAATAACCTAGTGAAATATGATTTTAAAGTAGAAAATAAAGGGTAATGAATTTCCTTGGATGAAGATAAAATAAAGAGTTTAAAATGCCAAGGATTAGCTAGTTTATGAAGATAAAAATTTGAGTACAAGCTAGATAAAGTTTTTTTTTTTTGTATTTCTTTTTTATAAACACAAAATAAAATAGATTGGTTGAATTTGAAGTTTAATGGTTGATGAAGTGAGGCTTACCTTGGCCTTGAAATTACCTTCGCGAGTGCTAGATTGTGATCACAACACTTTCAGTATTGGCTATGAATTTTGGGACTAGCGAAAGTATTTGGAGTTAAAGAGACTATCACAGCTAGTCTAGACTAAAATAGTGGTACAAGATTCTAGATTCTTCCAGGAAATCTCCCCCAATGGAGATGGTCTCCAACCATTGGGTTGACTATGACACTGAGTAGAGTCTTACCCTTGTTGAATGAATCCCCAATAAGAATCTCTCCAACACTCAGGTTCGATTAACACCCAATACCAACAAAGGATGAGATGAAAACTAATGCATTGACCTCTCCCTCCATGTGACTATGTATCCCCTTAATGGATCAACCCAAGTGTTAGGATTCTTCAATATAAAAGTTACTTTGATATTCTACATTAATTTACACTTGGATATGGTATAGTAAATTAATGTAGAATATCAAAGTAACTTTTAAACTATGTAATTTTGTTTATAAAACTTTTGTAAAAGTCAAGATTTTATAATAATGATATTTTTAGTGCTTTTTCAAAATGTAATAATATATTCAAGTTTTTGCAATAATATAGAATTTAATTAATGTAATTTTTTAATAAAATTAGTATATTGTGTTTGTATAAATAAAAGAAATATATAGAGAGAGAGAATAATTCTCAAAATCTCTCAAATTATGATGATAATTGTTAATGCAACATTCAAAGGACTTAATATAATAAAAAAACAATATATTTATACTTTATAATTATGATATGTTTCAACAACCATAATCAACTATGGAAAATTGAAGTAAATCATAATTAAACATGAATAACCAAAATAAATCATAGTGAGGCTTTGTCAACCATAATCTTATGTATTCACTCTTCTTCAACTATATTCAACCATGGTTAAACATGGTTGACCATAGTCAATAAAATTCAAATGTGGAAACCATGTTTAATGATGGTCAAATGTTGTAGCATCCCCAGCCCCAAGCTAGGCCATGCCACACAAAATTTTGACTCTGATACCACTAAATTATTAAAAAGGCATTGCATATGAACACAATTATGCAAACTAAGAACAAATATATGCATGCATAATTATACAAGAAACACCCATAACAAAAATACAGAAATAATCATAGAGGTGTTATAACAAAACATAGAAGACACTTATATTTTCTGAAAAATCACCAACTACATGCAGATCTCAAACTTTCCTCCCAGCCATAGACTCCGCTGCTCATAACTATTAACAATGGGTCACCCCCAAGACAAGGCTAGACACTCCACCAGGGTAGAGGAATCCTAATCCAGGATAAGGTCTTTCAGACAACATAATTATGCTCAGGATAAGGTGCCAAGTCTAGCAACCTTTCCCAGCCTACAACCTCTCATTCCCCAAATCCTATCCCACCCAAGAAGTGTGCCCCTTCTCTACTAAACAATCCTTTGAATGCCCCACTTCCTTTTTGGAGCTTCAACAACAGGCCAAGCATGAAGTGTCAGAACTCTATACTTGGATATTGATCCATAGGGAAGCAATTCCTAACAATTATCTCACCTAGAGAGAATTGTAGAGCTTGGTTATTTTCAGACCTCAAACTAATTAAAAGTTTTCTAAAATCTCCTACTTTAATGACTAAAATTTAGTTTAGAATTTCTTTCATGATTTTCTTATACTTGGAATAAACCAAGAATAGACAATAACAACGTAATAATATCAGCAGCAACAACAGAATAATGATAACAACAACATAATACATACCTCCACTTGCAGGTTGGTTTATCTAGTCCATTTTCTGTCTGATCTTGTTCTTGTTCTTTCCCAAACTGAATATTAACCTCCCATCCAACTAGGAGCAGCCTCTCCAACTCCCTAGCTCCAGGAATCTTTGCAGTTTCTTGGCCCCTGAGCCCAAAATTCCCAGCAACAACAGTGGCCTGTGAGATTTTTCCCAAAACAATTCTTCCAATTTCCTCCTCCTCCTCTATCCTTCAGAAATTCTAAAACAAAAATAATATCCCCCTTCCAAGTCCTCCCCTTCTTCCTTATCCTCCTGTCTCAAATCCCCCTCATTAATTCCCCAACAACCTTATCCCCCCATTAATTCCCCAACATCCTTATCCCCCCATTAATTACTTCACCCACCTTTTAATGATAAAGTAATAAAAGACTCATTAATATATTTTAATAATTAATTAAATTTAAATTAAAAAAAAAAAACTATGATAAAATTAATTAATTTGGGTTGTTACAAGAATGCACATAGGTTTGACAACCTGCTTATTCAAAATGCACACAGGCCTGAAAACCTACTTCTTCCACATAAACTACCTAGTTTTACTGGTTACAAACAACTCCAAAAGCTTCCAGGTATAGGTATGGAAAGAGTCAAGGTGAAAATGACGAGAGAATGATGGAAGAATAATGGGAAATTACACTAAGTTCCCATTTTTTGTATGCATGTTCCCAACTTGACACTTGTCATGTTGGGAACTACATGGGATCCACGTGGTGATCTGTTCCCCACACTTATGAACTTAGGATAAATATAAATATATCTCATAAATTATACTTTAGGAAATATTATTATAATACTTCCTTGGCTTAAGCCCCCTTGGATTAGCTCCTCTTCCTAGACCCTTAGCCCCCTTTCCCTTTAGTGGAGTTCTAGCCCCACATACTTTTTTGTCTAGTTGGTGTGTAGAAATGATGTATTATGTTTTAGTATTCGAGTGTGATTACATATTACAATGATAGGCTCACTGGTCTTTTATCATCTATGCTCTTCAACCTATTAACCACATAGTTACTTTGGCCTTAAAACATATATACAAAGGAACTCTGGCCCAAAATATCCCAGCTCACCAGCCTATATGTACATTTACAATTGGGGTTGATCCTAGGGGTATTACATTCCCCTCCCCCTTATTTATGGATTGTCCTCGGTGCATTATATACACATGTAAAATCCAAAAATCTTCAAAAATATGTAGGTACTCCTTCCACATGGAATTTGAATGCTCCTAGGTTGCATCTTCAGGACCGTAATAGGTCCACTGAATGTTTACCAACCATATTGATCGATTCCATACCAACTTGACTTTCCCATCCAATATACACACTTATTGAACTCGAAAGTCTCCTTCTTGCTCCACTTGGATCATATTCCAATTAATTACATAATTAGCATCAGGTACATACTTTTTAAGCAAAGACACATGGAGTTCCTTGAACAAAGGGTCCACAATATCTTGCTCCAAGTTTTGAACAGTTTCCCAACTTCAAGGAACTTCTCTTTTCCTTCACTTATAAGAACACATGGTCACCCACTTTAAACTCTCGGTGAGTTCTACCCTTATCTGCATAAATTTTCTGCATGTCTTGGGCAGCCTTCAAATTATGCATAATCTTCACCATTTGTTCTTCGATTTCCCTAAGTAATTCTAGCCCAACCGTTGCTCTGTCTATTGGGTTGTCCCAACTCACTTGCGTGTTTCACTTTCTACCATATAATGATTCAAATAGGCTCATTTTTAATGAGGCTTGATACCCATTATTATAAGAAAATTAAACCAAATGTAGATAATCTTCCCATTTTGATGGTTTATCCATCACATACATCCTCAACATATCCTCAATCACCTAATTGAACCTCTATGTTTTCCCATTTGACTCTAGATGATAGGCTATGCTAAAATTCAGATTTGTCCCAAATCCTTTAAATAATCCCTTCCAAAATTTTGATGTGAACTTGGGATCTATGTTAGAAACAATTTCCTTAGGCACACCATGAAGCCTGGAAATTTCCCTCATATAAATATCTGCAACATCGGTTTCCTTGAGAGTTAGCTTCACTGGAATAAAATAAGCAGATTTAGAGAGCTTATCCACCACCACCATGATAGAATCGTGTTTCTTGGTTGTTTTGTGTAGCTTGGTGATGAAATCAGTTGTCACCACTTCCCATTTCCATTCTTTAATGGGAAATGGTTGTAGAAAACTAGTTGGATGTATGTGCTCATCCTTGACCTTCTAACATTCTAAACACCTAACAATATACTCAAGCACCCCTTTATTCATACATGTCCAAAAATATTGGCTCTTTACAACTATAATTGTTTTCTAGTACCATGGGTTCCCAACTTAAGGAACATTATGCATTTCTATTAGCACCGGATTTTTCAACTCTTGAGAATTAGGCACATAAACTCTGCCCCTGTAAATGAGGATTACATCCTCCCTCTGCTCATAATCTTCAAATTTATGTTGCAAATTACCTTGTTGTAACTTTTCCTTTGTCTCCATATAGTGTTTATCTAATTTTCATTTTCCACATTTCTATCTTTCAAATCAGATTTGTACGTGCTAATGGTTGTAGCAGGCATCCCATGCACCCTACTGTTGAGTGCAAATCCACCTTGTTCTCTTTTCCTTTGATATTCTTTATCTCAAAGTCATTCTCACTAAGAAATTCCAACCATCTACTTTTCCTGGTATTCAAGGTTGGTTGTCCAAACAAATAATTCATACCACTATGGTCTATCCTCAACTCAAATATTCTTCCCACGAGATAGTTCCTCCACATCTTCAAGGCATGCACTATGGCTTCCAATTCTCAATCATGAGTGGAATAATGTCTCTCATGTTCTTTTAAATTCCTTGATTCGTAGCATATCACATTCCCATTTTGGCCAAGGACTCCACCAAGCCCTTCCTTGCATGCATCATTGCACACAATGAAATATTCATTTGGATTAGCAATCCTCAAAATTGGTACACTTGTCAACAAGTTCTTCAAGTGATGAAAACTTCTTTCACAATCAAAGGTCCATTCAAATTTCACACCCTTCTTTTGCAAAGAAGTGATTTGGTGTGAAATATTTGAAAATCCCTCAATAAATATTCTATAACACCCTACAAGTTGGTATCCGATGGATTACCTTACCAATCACTAAGTCTAATTGTCACCTATATTTGTATTATTAATTTAGGATATTAGTAATATATCCTCAAGTGATGACTAATGAGTTGGTTAAGATTGCCTAGCCTAGTCATCATGTATGATTTTAGGATCTAGAGAAAATGTCTCTATGAGGTGGCATCAACCATTGTACTATAAATATGTATCATTGGTGTGAATACATTAAGAGTTGGCTAGTGAGCCTTTTCCATCATATTGTTGTTCATGTCTATATTTTATCAATTGGTATCAGAGCAATATGTATCGCAAGCCCCGTGAATGATCTCACCTCTGAGAAATTCTTTGGTACTGGCCATCCCTCAATGGATTTTATCTTCTTAGGATCCACTGATATCCCTTCCTCTGAAATGATATGGCCCAAGTAATGTATCTTCCTTTGATAAAATAAAAACTTACTTAACTTTGCATACAATGGATTCTCCCTCAATACTTGTAGCACCATTCTCAAGTGTTGCTCATGTTCTTCTTCAAACTTAGAGTAAATAAGTATATTATCCAAGAAGACAATGACAAACTTATCCAAGTAATTTATGAAGATAAAATTCATCAAACACATAAATACAACCAATGCATTTGACAACCCAAATGGCACCACTGTAAACTCATAATGGCTATACCTTGTTCTAAATGTTGTCTTGTTGATATCTTCTTATTTAATTCTCACCTGATGGTATCCTGATGTGAGGTCAATATTAGAGAATATATTTTCATCTTTCAGTTGATAAAATAGATCAGTTATCCCTGGCAAAGGATACTTGTTCTTCACATTCACCTAATTAAATGATCCGGATTTTATGAGAAGAACGAAATGACTACAGATTATTACCAAATGATTAACACATAATAACAGAGATACAGTAAAACCGGTTTTCTATTCAATAAGGAAATAAGTTGAAACTATAAAATGCAGCGGAAAACAAGCTTGCTGGAATGGTGGCGGCTTATCTCTGAGAAGAGATGTGACAGTTGCGCTCATTCGCAAGAAGATGATTACAATGAGGCTCTCAAGGACTTTTTACAATAAACAGGAGTTTCAAAAACCCTAAACATCCAAAAACCTAACCCTAGGAGATGAAGCGCCAAAAGTCATGTGGGCCCTGTTTGGGTAGGTCAGTGCATCAACTTCCCGGGGTCATAACTTTTGCATACGATCTTCATTTTAGGTGTATGATAGCCCATTGGAAAGATTTATCCGAGGAATACAACAGTTTCACAGACTTTTGTGACCACAACATACCCCAAAAAACGTCGTTTAGGGCCTCAAAACAGCTTTGGAAGTTCAGGACCCGAAAAACTGCTAAAAATAGTAAATTATCAAAATTGCTAGAAAGTTGTTTTGAGCCAGCTGGGAAAGGTGGGTGGGCACCAACATCCACTTGGATCAATCCTCCATCCTTAGGAAGCAATGGTCTCCATTGCGTTGAGTTCCCCCATCAGATGAGGAAATTTCTGCTAAATTTGGCCCCGGGTGAGCCACTTGCCTTGGTGCAGGAGTTGCCCTACTTTGACAGCTCGATAAAGCTGGATCCTTTGTTGTCAAGTGCCCTTGATTTGTCAAGTGCCCTTGATTTGTCAAGTGCCCTTGATTTGTGTGTCCACAATATGATCACTGGATGATTTTTGTATGCATTCGGGGTTGAGCTCTATTGGTGTCATTTGTTCTGCTACATCTGAGGTGTCCAATAATCGTGGGAAATAAGGCCGAAGGAGGTCCACGTTGAACATTGGGTGCAGGCCAAGGAAAGGAGGAATGTTGAGCGCAAAATTATTATCCCCCATAGCCTTGGTGATGGTGTACAGCCCATATCAGAGTGGACGAAGCTTCCGATGGGGTCCTGTAAGGTGTTCTTTCTGCAAGTGCAACCAAACTTTGTCACCCACCTGAAACTTATGTGGAACCCGATGTTGATCATGGCATTGCTTGTACTTGTCATTAGACTTCTGTAGGATATCCTAAACCTGTTGGCAGATGTGCTGGATCCTCTCAATGAATCGGGTGGATTTTTCAGCCTCAGTTGGAGTAGGAGAGGAGTCGATCGAGGTGACCGCAAGAGGAAGTGCAACATCTATGGGACCCAATGGTTGGAATCCCAACCCCACCTGAAAGGGGTTGTGTCCAGTTGAGCTATGCAGGGCTCAGTTGTAGCTATGTTGGACATAGGGAAGACTCTCATCCCATGTGCGAGGGTGCTTGGAATTATACATGCACAGGATATGCACGATCATTCGATTTACGACCTCAGTTTGGCCATCTGTCTGGGGGTGGAAGGCCGTGGATTTGGTGAGCTTGGTGTCCAGCAGTGACCAAAGGCTCGACCAGAATGTGCTGATAAATCGATTGTCCTGATCTGAGACAATGGTTTGTGGGATTCCAAAATGTACCCAGACTCATTCAAAGAAGAGCTTGGCAGTGGCTTCTGTTGTGATGCTCTTCTTGCAAGCAACCAGAATCGCCATCTTAGAAACGCGATCGACAACCACAAAAACACAGTCATTTCCCCGCTTGGTGGATGGGAGGCCTGACATGTAGTTCATTGAGATGGATTCAAATGGTCTGTCCGGAGTAGGAAGAGGTGTGTACAGGCCCTGTTTCTTAGTGCTTGGTTTGGCAATAGTGCAAGCAGTGCAAGACTTGATATACTTACTGACCTCCTGCCGAAGTTTCAACCAATAGAAATGTTTTTGTAGCATCGACATTGTCTTTTCGACGCCAAAGTGTCCTGCCACACGACTGTAGCGGGCTTCCCAGATCAGCTTCGCTTGCTCACTTGAGGGAACACATATATGGCCCAGACGACACAACAACCCATCCTGAAGATGGAAATTATCGGCAACTACCTTTTCACCCAACATGCAAAGGAATGACCATATTTTTCCCATAAATATTATTTTGTAACTCTTTCAAGTTGATTTTTACTTATAAACTTTCTCTTTGCCAAAAATTCAACATGGCATGTAAAGTATATATGATGACGGGTCATTTTGAACCCTTGTTGCATTTTCAGTCTCGGGATTCTGTGCATTAGGATTCATGACTGCCTTAGGAAATGTGTGATGTTGAGAACTGTGGAGATTGCCATATTGAGAACTATAAATGAATACTACACCATGGCTAAGAATATGCATACATACTCTATAAAACATGATCATGTGGGAAAGACATAGGTGCACTTACAACCATGGGCAAGACAAACCATAGATATTGCAGTCACCCCTACAAAACCAATGGCTCGTGTAAACCATGTATCCCAATAGATCCATCTCAAGGCCTCCAATCTTATCCAGGACAAAAGGAATTGAGAGTGGGGACTAGAGGGACCAAGCATGGTCGATCGCCAAAGGCCTAGTACACCATATACATAATCATCCACATGGCCTACAACACTTTAGGACTCGCATCTCTTGGTATTACAATGGTATTGTCATGAAAAAATGTAGGGTACCTCCCAAGATATAACAACTAACTCTGATTGTGGGAAATGTGCTCTACTTGGAAGTGTGTGCAAACCCCATAATCTCCACACATGTATGCCTGAAAACATTGTCACAAGATTTTGCATTAAATACTAGGAGAAACAATAGGATGTGAGGTCTTATCCATTCCTAAAAAATAAACCAAAACTAAAAGGAAGTGAGCTAAAATGGAAAGGAAATGAACTAAAGAAAAATTCAATCTCTATTATAAGAAATGGAAATAACACACTCAATGAAAGGAAATCACACAAACTATGCTAAAGGAAAGAGATTGTGATAAGAATAAAAACATTTAAACTAATCTAATGCTCATAATAGAGAGCTTATTCATCCTACCCTAATCCAATCAAAGAGTAAAAAACATGTTAAGTGAAATCATGTATCCAATGTAACCGGCAAATGCATTTATCATTACCATGGGTTTTACCTTTGTACTTGGTCACAAACCAAAACAATGAAATATCAAACTTGTCATAAACATATGTTGTAAATTCCTCCATAGTTTGGACCAAATCTGTGGTGGAATCCTCATGATGTGGAAGAAAATGTAAGAATCACCATGGTTCACCTACACTACTACAAGCCTCTTTAATTCAAAGGTCAATGGGACTAATATAATCATCTTTCCCATTGCAAGCATGAGACCATTCATCAATTTTATTCATGAAATCGGTAAGAAAGAGATGTTTTGATGGAAGCTCCAATAAAAACCTGCACAAAAATCGATGCCCTCCCTAGTTTCCCCTAATCACATACACACACATATGATGAGAAAATTGACAAAAATTGAAAACACTTGAAAATACACAACTTATGGTTGGTTGTTTTGGCATGTGAGGTTGAAAACTCATGAAATATGTCTGGTACTAAACAAGTTGCTACCATTCAATTGTTGCGAACTTAAAATCCTTCCTGTCAGATGGATCTTCCCATACATGATCTTCACAAATTAAGGATGTCTCAGGCTGGAAAATTTATTTCATATATTGAACGTGGAAACTTCTTTTATACAACTATAAATATGCTTCCTTTATGAGTTGATATGGTTGTTCATGATCCATGGAATAACCTTCATAATTTATGAGGATGTTTGGTTGTCCACGTGACCAAAAACCTACAATCTGAAAGCCATCATTGTCTATGTAATAACTAGGATATCCATCAAAGTAAAAGAAATGTGCATCCCATTTGACTCCTCCAAAAAAAAGAAAGGTGTCAATCCTTTCGATCTCCTTGTTGTCACAATATTCATCAAAATGGGCTTGTTTGATGAGTTCTCTTCCAATTCAATGATAAATGTATCATGAAGATCAAGAACTTGGAAAAGAGTGTAACATGCCAAACTTGTGCTTTCATCTAAAGGAGGGAGGGTGGGTTCTTGAATATCATCGTCATCCATGTACTCCCCAAGAGCACATCCTTCAATTGGTTCTTGATTCCTGATGGAAAAACAAGGAGATTCTTTGTCATTGCTTCCTCTTATGGTGTTTTCATCTTTTTTATATGTATGGTTAGAAGTTTCTTCTTGCAAATCAACTACAACTCTGGCATCTTCTCTAAGATGAGACTCTTCACTATTGCTTTCCTTTAGATATGACACACTAAGATCTTTCGTAAGGTCTCCTTCATCACCAACTTCCTTAAGAATTTCAAGGTAAAGTAGCCATCATTTGTCCAGACATGATTTCAAATGTTAATATATCATGTTTTTTTCAATGATTTCTTCATTTTTGAGATTGAGACAAATGGTCTTTTGATGCCCTTATTCAACAAAATATTATTTACCACTTGCCTCATCCATTTCTTTGAGGCTTTTCAAATAGGACATCCATTCGTCATCTTTTTTGAAACTGAGTAATCATGCAATAGCGGCTCATGGGAGGGAGGAGAAAGATGAGCCCCTTCATGAATATCATCTTCAAATATCTACATACAAGGACCAACATATTTCATTTTAACATAATCTAACAGGAAACTAATTGTACCCATTTTCTCTTTTATTTCCATAAGGAGATCATTGGAGGGATGATCATTATATTTTGTAGTTAAGTCATTAATCTTTTCCTACGTTTTTCCTTGCATATCAATGAAGACATAAATATCTTCAACCTCTTCATAATCCTATATCCATTCCTTTTGAAACCTTTTCATCAACTGTGGAAAATATTTTATTTATTTAGGTTCAAAGGTTCAGTAGCATTTATGTAGCACACCTTTTCTGCTACTTTGTTTAATCGCTCTGATACCAAACTGTAGTGCACCTTTTCTGGCTGCCATGTCTTAATTGCTATTAAGAGAAGACTATAACACCACTCTATACATGATTCATACACGTATTATATGATCCATATGCTTTCAACAATTAAACACATTTAAGCTCAGAGTAAACATATTATCTACTGCTATAATTAACAATCCATAGTGTTTCATACTAATTCATATGCATAGCGGAAATCATGATAACATAAGTAGTAGAGTCATGCAAAACATGACTAAAACATAATCAGATACTTATCTTTTAACAGTGGTAGATTCCACCAACCAAGTGCAGGCCTTCCACGAACCTCCCAGCCTTAGACCACACTGCTCATCAGCTCAGCAGTGGGTCACCCCCGAGCTAGGACTAAGCTCCACCCCAAGGCAAGGAATCCTAAGCTAGGCTAAGGTTACAGGGAAAACAACACATAAAATCTGGAAGGATTCTTCCTAGGATACCATCTTACGCCCACTACTATCAGACTCTCATTCCCCACATGCCTGTTCTGCCCAGGAGTATACACCTTCACAAGCACAATCCATCAGTGCTAACCTCCCTCTCTGGGTCTCGGCAACAGGCCAGATCAGGAAGTCTCAGAGCCTGAAGCTGGTGTTGGACACTCTCTGTAAGAAACCTCTTCCAACAACATCCACCTCCCTCACCTAGAGAGAGATCACACACAGGCTCAATCACAACTTGCACTGGCCATCAAGCCACGCACAGTCCAACTCTGTGTGGTCACCATAGCCAACTGGAAATACAAACACGGCCTCTCAAACAGGCTCAACAATGGCTCGAGGCCTCACAGTGATGGTTCATAGGGATGCGTGATGAGTAACTCCTGCAGGGGTCGACACAGACTCCACAACTCAGGATAGAGGGTGAGATCGGCTCTTCAGAACAACACAGGCTTTCCCACTGGTTCAACAATAGCAGAATGGTTCAGGGTCTCGGCTTCGAAACAGAGCCTCCACGCATAGGTTCGATCAGTTGGACAGAGGATGTGCACAGACTATCAAAGATAATACCGGGTTCTCCACTCTCAGGAATGCATGAGGTATTCTTGCGGTGGTTGGGTCGGTTGTACTGTTCAGTGCTCCCTACACGGTCAGGTAGTTGGGCAGAATGGAGGAGGAGGAATCCTTCTCAAAGCTCATCCTGGCCATTTTATTCGCATGTACCCTAGTTGACACTTGTCACCCATGGGACTGCATGCGTTCCACCCGCACGCATCACCCTTGTACATCCTCCCCTTGCCAGAAACTTAGGATAAAACATAAATGGCACATGTTCTTTTGGAATAATAGTAAAATATTATTCCCAGGCTTAAGCCCCCTAGGCTCAACACTTAGCCCCTTTTTTCCACCTTTTATCCCCTAATTCCTTGCCCACTCTATGGATGCTTAGTCCCCCTTCACTCATTCATCATGGTCAGCCTGCACCTGGCAGTGTTTATATTTTATTAATTGTTCTGCATGATTACATATACAACAGCAGGCTCCTGGCCTTCAACACTTAGGCTCCCTGGCCTAACAACACATAAGCCTCCAGCTTATAAGAACTCGTCTCACCAGCCTATAAATCATAATTACAATTCCTTTCAGAGCATGGTTTACTACGGGGCTCGGCCTTAGGGACACTACAATTCCCCTCCCCTTATTTTTGCACTGTCCTCAGTGCAACTTTACACAGCATCTGCAAGCTTTTCAAAAAAATTCAAAAATATGTGGGTACTCTGCCCGCATAACGTCTGCATGCTCCCATGTCACGTCCTCAGGACCGTACCAAGTCCACTGGACCTTTACAAGCTCTATATCTCGATTCCGGAGCTGTTTTCTTTTCTTGTCCAATATGCACACAGGATGCACTTGCAGGACACCTTATGGTTCCACCTGAATCACATTCCAATCGATAACATGATTAGCATCAGGTACATATTTCTTAAGAAGTGAAACATGAAACACATTATGTACAGTCATAGATGTAGGTAATGCAAGCATGTATGCAACCGGCCCAATCCTTTCCAGGATCTCAAATGGCCCACAAAATCTTGCTGCCAACTTGGTGCAACTTCCCAGCTTTAGGGAACTCCTGTTAGTTTTCACTTTCAGAAAACATGGTCACCCACTTTGAATTCTCTATGGGTTCAGTTATTATCAGCGTAACTTTTCTGCTTGTCCTGGGCAGCTTTTAGATTCCGTTTAATTTTTATTATTTGATCTTCCATCTCTTTGAATAGCTCAGGCCCAACTACTACACTATCAGCTGGATTATCCCAACTCACTGGAGTGTTGCACTTTCTTCCATAAAGCACTTCAAATGGGCTCATCTTCAATGATGAATGATACCCATTATTGTAGGTGAATTCTACCAAATGCAGGTAGTCTTCCCACCTTGATGGTTTATCCATCACATACAGTCTTAGCATGTCTTCTATTACTCTATTCACTCTCTCTATCTATCCATCAGACTCAGGATGATACGATGTGCTAAAGTTCAGATTCATTCAGAATCCCTTAAACAGTCCTTTCGAGAAATTCAAGGTGAATTTCAAGTCCCTATCAGACACAATTGTCTTAAGAATTCCATGCAAGCGTGCAACTTCTTTTAAAATGATATCAACAACATCATCTGCCCTGTGGATGGTTTTCAGTGGAATAAAATGGGCAGCTTTAGTAGACACCACCACCATGATTGAATCATGTTGCTTGCTTGTTCTAGGTAGTCTGGTGATGAAATCCATTGTTACCACATCCCATTTCCACTCAAGAATGGGTAAAGGCTGCAGCAACCCTACTGGGTGCCTATGCTCAGCCTTAACCTTTTGGCACTCCATGCATCTGGCAATGTATTCAGTGATTTCTTTCTTCAAACCCGGCCAAAAATAATGGCCTTTAACTATTTCCATAGTCTTCTGATATCCAGGATGTCCAGCATAAGCCACGTTATGCATCTCCTTTAGAATTGCCAGCTTCAATTCTCGGACATTGGGTACATACACTCTGTTTTTATACAAAAGTAAACCATCAGCTCCCAAGGTGTAACTTTCCTTGGGCTGTGGTTCTTCACACTGCTGTAGCTTTGCTACAAGACCTTTGTACTGCAAATCAGTATTTGCAGCTTCCAAAATTATGTCTTCCATCTCAGTCTGGTACATGCTAATGGCTGCAGCATGTAATTCGTGCACTTTTTTGTTGAGTGCTTCAGCCACCTTATTTTCTTTCCCTTTGATATGCTTGATATCAAAGTCATATTCGCACAGAAACTCCAGCCATCTGATTTGCCTGGCATTTAAGGTCGACTGATCAAATAAATACTTCAGACCGTTATGGTCTGTTCTCAACTC
>ML800760.1:240318-252495 GCA_009831015.1 Picea engelmannii
ACGTAATCCTTGTTTGGATCTGCAATCTTCAGGATTGGAGCACTAGTTAGCAGCTGCTTCAATCGCTGGAAGCTGCTCTCACATTCTTCAGTCCACTGGAACTTCTTCTCCTTCCTTTGCAAGGAAGTGATAGAATGAGCTATTTTTGAAAATCCAGCTATGAACCTCCTATAGTAGCCCACCAGACCCATAAAAGATCTAACTTCTGCCACATTCCTTGGCGTTGGCCATTCTCGAATGGCCTGTACCTTCTCAGGATCCACAGTGATCCCTTCCTTTGATATAATGTGCCCCAAGTAATGGATCTGTCTTTGATAAAAAGAGCACTTGCTCAGTTTTGCGTACAACTGGTGTTCTCTCAACACCTGAAGCACCATTCTCAGGTGTTGCTCATGTTCTTCCTCTGTCTTGGAATACACCAAGACATCATCCAGGAAGACTATGACAAACTTGTCCAAATAATCTCTGAACACTCCATTCATTAAGCACATGAAAACAACAGGTGCATTTGTCAGTCCAAACGGCACCACTGTGAATTCATAATGACCATACCTTGTTCTAAAGGTGGTCTTGCTAATGTCCTCATCCTTTATTCTCACTTGGTGATATCCAGATTTGAGATCTATTTTTGAAAATATTTTTGCATCCTTCAACTGATCAAAAAGATCATCAATCCTTGGCAGAGGGTACTTATTGTTGACAGTGACCTTATTCAACTGCTGAAAATCAATGCACAACCTCAACGTCCCATGTTTCTTCTTCACGAATAGGACTGGGGCTCCCCACGGTGACACACTGGGGAGAATGTAACCTTTCTTTAGTATCTGTTCGAGCTGCAATTGCAACTCTTTCAACTCTAGTGTACCCATTCTGTAAGGAGCCTTCGAAACTGGAGCTGCTCCAGGCATCAAATTTATAGAAAAATCGATGTCCCTCTTCGGAGGTAGTCCAGGTGCCTCCTGGAATATGTCCTTGAATTCTTTGAGTACTTTGTGGTCTTCCAGATTCGAGACTTCATCTCGATATGCTTCTTCCACTCGAGCTGCAAATAATTGACAGCCTTTCCGGTAACATTTCTTCAACTGCATTGCTGAGATTTCCCTAACAGCCACGACTCTGGGAATTCCTTGGACTGTTACCTGATTTCCCTCCTCGTTCAAGCATGTAAACCTCTTGTTATGGAAATCTAAAAGGGCATGGTGTTCATCCAACCAGTCCATCCCAATTAAGAAATCGTATGAGCCTAAAGGCATAATGTTCAATTCAGCCTTAGTGCTCATTCCTTTCATGTCCACTGAACAGGACTTAACCAATTCAGTGACCTTCTTCTTGGTCCCTGTGGCCAACTGCACTAACTAAGACTTCTCATGTTTTCTTCTCGTTAGATGCAAACTTTCCACCACTCTAGGATCTACATAACTATGGCTAGCCCCTGAATCAATTAAAATAACAAGTGGTCAGTTGTTGATCATACCTTCCACTTCAATCATGTGCGATTGAAATTCTGCTTGCTTGTTTTCCAAGGCTGCGTAGATCCTCGGTATTCTTCTGCCCATATTCCCCACTATTTCAGCTTGTTGAACAGTATATACAGTTCTCGCTTTACCATTTTTATGGGGACAATCTCTGTACTTGTGGTTTCCTTGACAACCCCAACACTGAATGGACGTCAGTCTCTGTCTTTGAGCTCCCTCTTCAGTCATTCTCGGCTCTCTAAATGATGGTTGTCCCTGAAGACTGTTTCTGAAAAAGGAAGGCTTGTTTCTCTTCTGCCTCTGTTCCTTCTTAAACTTCCTCTGATCATTCCAAGCCTTCCAAAGGATAGGCCTTTCTCCTTATTGTTCATACAAACATTTCTCCTTTCTTATGGTTTCTTCCATGGTCTTAGGATCGTCATATTGAATCTTGTCACTCATGGAAGGTGGAAGTCCACTCAGATATCTTTGAATCTTGACAGCCTCCTCTTTGATGAATGGAACATACTTCAATAGTTCTAGGAAACTTCGTTCATACTCATCAATAGTCATGCTGCCTAGCTTGAGTTCGAAGAACTCCTTCATCTTTTTGTCATAGTATCTTTTAGTCATGTATTTCTTCTTGAAATACCTCTTAAATTCCTTCCAAGTGACCTCATTCTCTCTGATGTGATGCACCTGCACAAACTAATCCCACCACATGGATGATTTTCCTTTCAGTTGGTACATTGCAATTCTTCCTTCTGCATGGGTAGAATAATTCTGCAGTTGGAAGTATTTCTTCATGACAAGCAACCATGTCTCGGCATCTTCCTCCTTCTTATATTCTCCATCGAATGTTGGAGGCTTAATCTTGTTCATCTCCCCTTTCAATTCCTCCTTTCCATATTTTCGATGTTTTCTGGTAGGGGATGGGCTTGAACTACTGTGTGTCTTCCTGTCAGAATGTCTTTGGGAGCGACTAAGATGTCGGCTACCACTCCTCGACCTACTTCTTCTCACATGGGTTCTGCGACTCTCTATCGTACTTGAGTCTCTTCCCTTCTCGAGTTTCTTCTCTATTCTTTCCAGGCTCTTCAAAAATTTTAAGTTTAATTCACCCTGTTGATCCCTAACTTTCATGAGCTTTCGACTATCAGCTCGGCGATCCTTGGCCTCTCTTTGCAATCCTTCAATGATTTTCATTATGTGTCATTCCTTATCCTTCTCTTTTTCATGCCCATTGGAGTTCAATCCTTCGACTCCCAGGTTGACATCCTTTCCTTCATGTTCGTCTTCTATTTCGGGGGTAATCTGCACCTTTCCCCACTCCATACTCGGCATTGGTTAACTGGAGTCCTGACCTCCGTTGAACTCTGCACATGCACTATGCAATTAAATCTGAAGTTTGTCAGGCTATTAAACCTTTAGGAACAATCCACAACATTTATAAGCCAATACGAACAAGAACAAAAGACATTTTGATTCAAATAAGTTTTCTGAGCTCTCGTTCAGCCCTGCAATTTCAGGTTTTCGAAACTTTCATTTTCGGCACTTCGGGATTTTGAGACTTTGGGTTTCGGGGTTTCGGTCCATGAGGCTTTCAGACTTTCTTTCCTTTCCAACCCCCAACTTCCAAAATTCTGACTTACTTTATCCTTCGAGCCCACATAGCACAATGGTCACCCACAACTACGGTGGCACGTGGTACGTTCATGAGGGTCCACATCGCTTTTAACGACATCATCGGGTCCCACCTCTCTCGCTTCTCTTCTCGACCCACTGGAACGTGGTACATCTCCATGTGTCCACGTCCATTCCTAGAAAAATCCAACGGTCAAATCTTTCTCAGATCTACGGCGAAGATCTTTTCGGCGTTTCAGGGTTTCGAGTGTCAGAAGTTCGTGCATCCACACATCTTGAACTTCCATTTGCCGAAATGACGAATTCACTGTCTGCTAACTTGCTTGATCCAATGGTCAATTTCTTCTCCCCACGATATATGGTGTAGATTGTTTCAAGATTTCGGGTTTCGAATATGTTCACCTCTTCTCACCTCCCATCTCCCAAAACGTCGATTTCTTCCTCAATCATACCCGCTACCTCAATCAACATTTCCATTGATTTCTGCAAAATCAGAACCCCCGAATTACCTATGGAGGCCTAGCACAAGCTATATCTTTCTCTCTCTCTTCGTTCCCATGTGATCGCGGGTCATGATCACGGTTCAAATAAATGCAGTGCCTCTTTGTATTTCGCGCTTCAGTGCTATAGTGATGTTGAATCGTTCGACTTTGCAACCTCCATACCCCGACAGGGCTAGCGACCGGCCAATAGGGACAAATCCCAATAGGGCTGGAGAATAGCCAATGAGAACAGGCCCCGTTTCACGATTAAGTGGAGCACAGGTGGCAGAGGGGAAATGTGACACGGTAATCAACAGGACAGGAGGGGACCCCATTTCACACGCCACAGTATTCCGGAACCCCCCCCCCTCATTAAAGGCAGAATGGCAAGGGGGGTCTGGAATCAAACTGAGCACCGTTGATCAAGGTGAAATAATCTTGACTGTTCGAGAGTTGCGCGTCCAATTCCGGACCCCCCCCCCCATTAACGACATAATGGCAAGGGGGTCCTGGAATGTGGCCTCAGCCGTAGATCTGGGCGGGTGGACTCTGGCCGTCCATATCCGCTCACTACTTACCTTAATCTGAATTCGTGCCCCAACTTAAATCCAGCATCTCTTCCTCACATCATACGGTCGTTACAGACCCTGATATTCCCTGAAGGAATCTCGTTCGTTTATCGGGACTTAGCCACATGCTAATGTCTCGACATTATGGGTCGGGTTTTATCAAGGCGAGAGCCCGAGTTCTTGTCAACGGAACTCCCGAATCCCCGATCCCTGATTTCCCGAAACAGGTAATCTCTTGACACGTGGCCTTCTCAAATCGGATGATCCATGACTACTCCGGGGTTTCCACCATGGAAAGTCCTGGTCCCTTGTTACCAGGACTCCCGATATCGCAATTCCCGATTTCCCAAAATGGGAAATCTCACGACACGTGGCCTCCGTCGTTCGAACGATCTAGATCTATTTCGGTGCTTTCACCCCTATTCACTGGGGTTTTAACCCTCGAATATCTCCTAACAGATCCAACGGCTGTCGGGTTTTCCAGCCGAGATCTGACAGTTCAGACGGTTCCTAACTAATTCGAGATTTCGCGTATCGCGATTTCCACACTCCTGTGCAATTCCAAAGGGCTTTAAACCCCGTGCACACTTTCCAGATCTAACAGTCACGAGGGTTCACCTTCCCTCCAAAACAGATCCTAAAGCTCCTACACTTCTGGTGTGGATTCCTCTCTCCCTGTGGACTTATACCACACTGGTTGCGGTTTCATAACGCTGTTATACCTCCTGAGCTTAAAAACTCGTCAAGTAACTCCTTGACACTTTGGAGCAAACTAGGGTCCAAAATTGGCCTTCCAGACCCAATTTCCCTTCGCATTCTCGGTCCAAAGACCGCTCCACTGGCCCATCTAGGCTCAGTGTCAAAACCTTGGCTCTGATACCAAACTGTAGCACACCTTTTCTACTACTTTGTTTAATCACTCTGATACCAAACTGTAGTGCACCTTTTCTGGCTGCCATGTCTTAATTGCTATTAAGAGAAGACTATAACACCACTCTATACATGATTTGTACAAGTATTATATGATCCATATTCTTTCAACAATTAAACACATTTAAGCTCAGAGTAAACATATTATCTACTGCTATAATTAACAATCCATAGTGTTTCATACTAATTCATATACACGGCAGAAATCATGATAACATACGCAGTAGATTCATGCAAAACATGATTAAAACATAATCAGATACTTATCATTTAACAGTGGTAGATTCCACCAACCAAGTGCAGGCCTTCCACGAACCTCCCAGCCTTAGACCACACTGCTCATCAGCTCAGCAGTGGGTCACCCCTGAGCTAGGACTAAGCTCCACACCAAGGCAAGGAATCCTAGGCTAGGCTGAGGTTACAGGGAAAACAGCACATAAAATCTAGAAGGATTCTTCCCAGGATGTCATCTTACGCCCACTACTATCAGACTCTCATTCCCCACATGCTTGTTCCGCCCGGGAGTATACACCTTCACAAGCACAGTCCATCGGTGCTAACCTCCCTCTCTGGGTCTCGACAACAGGCCAGATCAAGAAGTCTCAGAGCCTGAAGTTGGTGTTGGACACTCTCTGGAAGAAACCTCTTCCAACAACATCCACCTCCCTCACCTAGAGAGAGATCACACACAGGCTCAATCACAACTCGCGCTGGCCATCAAGCCACGCACAATCCAGCTCTGCGTGGTCACCATATCCAACTGGAAATACAAACACATCCTATCAAACAGGCTCAACAATGGCTCGAGGCCTCACAGTGATGGTTCACAGGGATGTGTGATGATTAACTCCTGCAGGGGTCGACACAGACTCCACGACTTAGGACAGAAGGTGAGACTGGCTCTTTCGAACAACACAGGATTTCCCACTGGTTCAACAATGGTGGAATGGTTCAGGGTCTCGGCTTCGAAACAGAGCCTCCACGCATAGGTTTGATCAGTCGGACAGAGGATGTGCACGGACTATCAAAGACAATACCAGGTTCTCCACTCTCAGGAATGCACGAGGTATTCTTGCGGTGGTTGGGTCGGTCGTACTGTTCAGCGCTCCCTACACGCTCAGGTAGTCAAGTGGAATGGAGGAGGAGGAATCCTTCTCACGGCTCATCCTGGCCATTTTATTCGCATGTACCCTGGTTGACACTTGTCACCCATGGGACTGCATGTGTTCCACCCGCACGCATCACCCTTGTACATCCTCCCCTTGCCAGAAACTTAGGATAAAACATAAATGGCACATGTTCTTTTGGAATAATATTAAAATATTATTCCCAGGCTTAAGCCCCCTAGGCTCAACACTTAGCCCCTTTTTCCCACCTTCCACTCTATGGATGCTTAGTCCCCCTTCACTCATTCATCATGGTCGGCCTGCACCTGGCAGTGTTTATATTTTATTAATTTTTTTGCATGATTACATATACAACAGCAAGCTCCTGGCCTTCAACACTTAGGCTCCCTGGCCTAACAACACATAATCCTCCAGCTTATAATAACTCGGCTCACCAGCCTATAAATCATAATTACAATTCCTTTCAGAACATAGTTTACTACGGGGCTTGGCCTTGGGGACACTACAATTTCCATGCTTCATATCCTTGCATTGAACATGCAAATGCTTTCATAAGTCATCTTCAAATACAATTCTAGTACCAACCACATAATTCATACAAGATTCCAAGAAATTCACAACTAACCATGGATTTGCATTAAACTTAGGGACATGAATATATAAATCAAACATGGAAAAGTGTGAATGTCTCGGAATGCATGGTAGATCAAAAGGAACACATATATAATCAAGAGATGACTTCTTATAAGACCCATACTTCAAACATATAGGATGACTCAAAAATTTGACTACCAATCCTAAAATTACCAAATATGTGGAGTTGCCAATATACCGTAATTCTTCACCGTGGAAAGTTGCTTCTTGTACTGTACCTCTTTGTTGTGTTTTCTTCAAGTGGAGTCACCAGATGATATCCTGCAAGTTATCAATAACAATAGTAATCTCACTGAGATACGAAACAAGAACAACTCACCAAGATGATGTCGTTGGAATGTTAGGACAAACGACCTTATCCCCAACAACAACGCCAAAAAAATTTACCACCTGATTTATAAGTATCATCAAGGTCATCTCGAGGCGATAAACACGGTAGAATAAGTGCCCACTATCACCTTCACACAAATCCACACTCTTTAAGCCAACTCCTACTAAAAGTTATGGGAGGCTTCTCTAATCTGAACACAGAAAAACAAATCATTACCCAATATAAGTAAACTATTGCCTAGTATGAATGTCTAAGGTGAATACAAGAGTTAATTGTTGATTTATCTATCTGAAATGATAAAACAAACTATAGAAAAACGCAGACCAACAAGCTAAAATGACACTCAAACTACGAGAAATTACTCTTGGGAAAGCACAAAGTTGAGTGTTAGATGCCCTTACCAATTGGGAAATGAATACCTTGATTTGGACCTTGGTAAAAGGATGTAAATGGACTACAATGTTTTTTTCCTACACTTTCATACCTGGAAAATGATAAAAATGTAGAAAAAACAACAAGCTAAAGGTGCCCTAGTGGCCACCCAAAAGTATAGAAATACACTAGATCAAGAGATATGGGGATGGGAAAGTTAGGGAAAATAGTTAGTTATAATTAAATCATCCCAACACTTCAGATATGTAAGTAAAATGGATTTCCCAACAATCTAGAAACTACTTGCAGTGAATAGGGATCAAATCCCCCCCGGGTCAAAACCCAAAAACTTATTCCAGTAATAAATTATGGTGTGTAATGGTTGGAAATTGTCTATTCTTACTCCAAAAAAACAATGATAAGCTAATAAATCAAATTTTGAATAACAATGAAGGGTTACTAATGTAATATACTTGTGTGTTCAAACCCTTTAGCGAGGTTTATTGTCAGATCCGATGATAGACTTGTTGTAACAAACTTGGATCTATAGAAACACCTTGCAATAACCTAGTAAAATATGATTTTAAAGTAGAAAATAAAGGGTAATGAATTTCCTTGAATGACGATAGAATAGAGAGTTTAAAATGCCAAGGATTAGCTAGCTTATGAAGATAAAAATTTGAGTGCAAGCTGGATAAAGTTTTTTTTTTTTTTTGTATTTTTATTTTTATAAACACAAAATAAAAGAGATTGGTTGAGTTTGAAGTTTAATGGTTGATGAAGTGAGGCTTACCTTGGCCTTGCAATTACCTTCCTTAGTACTAGATTGTGATCACAACACTTTTTTTATTGGCAGTGAATTTTGGGACTAGAGAAAGGGTTTGGAGTTAAAGAGATTATCACAGCTAGTTCAGACTAAAATAGTGGTACAAGATTCTAGATTCTATGAGGAAATTTCCCCCAATAGAGATGGTCTCCAACCATTGGGTTGACTATGGCACCGAGTAGAATCTTACCCTTGTTGAATGGATCCCCGATAAAGATCTATCCAACACTCAGGTTTGATTAACACCCAATACCAACAAAAAATGAGATGAAAACTAATGCATTGACCTCTCCCTCCATGTGACTATGTATCCCCTTAATGGATCAACCCAATGTGCCAGAATTCTTCAATATAAAGTTACTTTAATATTCTATATTAATTTACAATTGGATATGGTATAGTAAATTAATGTAGAATATCAAAGTAACTTTTATACTATGTAATTTTGTTTATAAAATTTTTGTAAAAGTCAATATTTTATAATAATGATATTTTTAGTGCTTTTTCAAAATGTGATAATATATTCAAGATTTTGCAATAATATAGAATTTAATTAATGTAATTTTTTAATAAAATTAGAATATTGTGTTTGTATAAATAAAAGAAATATAGAGAGAGAATAATTCTCAAAATCTCTCAAATTATAAAATTACTTTGATATTCTATATTAATTTACACTTGGATATGGCCCCGGATGGGGTGACACGCGGCATAATGGAGTTGACACATGGACGCGCACCCAGCCTTGGTTTAATGGCTGATGGCCGCCACCCACACATTCGCATTAACAATGGTGGACGGCCATAGCAGTGGATATGTGATGGAGGTACGCCTCCCTCGCGCGGACATTAACCACCCCTGCGTACACGGTTTCATTGTGAATATGGATGGACGGAGGCTTTGGCATTTCGATTATGGTATTTCTTTGGAGCCCGAGAAGCGAAGAAAGGCTCCTGGTGTGGCTATGCCATGGTTATTTATTTCCTTCTTACTGCACTCCGAGAATATTCTCCAGGGCTGGTGGCTTTTATGTGTGTCTAGAAAGGCTCCTGCCTTCTTTCTTTTGAACCCGAGCGGCGAAGACAGGCTCCTGGTGCAGCCGCTCTCGACCTGGTTTCTTTACAATTTAGCTCTGCGTTTGATTGGCATTGGCCTGAGCACAATGGTCAGGCATCATGGAAAGGCTCGATGGGGTTCAGCTTGGGCAGCACATAAAGAGCAGAGGCGGCGGGAGGAGGAGCTTGAGCATGCTCTGGCCTTGGCGTCGTCCATTCTCAAGAAGAGGGCCCGGGACAAGGGGAGGACGTTGCTCGACTCCATCACCGAGCAGGTCTGGGAAGGAGGCCGATACCATGGTGTTGTTTCCATCCTGTGTCGTGGAGGAGGACCTGTCGATTGGGGACTTGCCACGCGATGAGATTCAAAGCGCCATGGAGACGCCCAGTAGACAGGGCACCATGCTTATCACGACTTTGGATGATGACCTTCCTGGCTATGTAATTGAGGAAATCCCATGGCAGGATGACCTGATTGCTACAGGCGCTGAGAAGTTCGTGAACGCAGAGACGGTCGGGGTGCAAAGGAAGCAGGCGGTCGGCATTGGCGAAGCTGTGGAACTAAAGATTGCTCCTCCTAGTGGCTTGGGTGGTGAATTGCATGGTCCTCTCCTCAGTGATGAACACCTGGCCTTGGTGTTTGAGCTCCGTAGCCACATGGTGGACTTGGAACACAGGGCCCTCCTCATGGGTCAGCGTATGGATATGTTACTTGATGCGTTCTCCGGGGCTCCAGCTCAGCGAAAGTGCCCCCTGTGCACTCAGACTTTTGCCATTCTGGTGAGGACCTGGCAAGCTGGAGGGCGCGACACATCACCGGGTGCATAGGTTCATTTGTTTTTTAGGTTTTTAGTTTTACTATGTAAATTCTTTAAGTTTATCTGGACCCTTGGCATCTGTCCTGGTTTCCTCAGGGCAGGATAGATGCCTCTTTTATTATGGTTGTATTACTGTATAACTGATAGTTACCTCCCACTTATGCTGGTTTCCGGTTAACCGGCAGCATTTTTAGTGACTGTAGCCATGACTCTGTTTTTTTGTCAAAGTTTTGAGATATTATAATATAGCAGGAACTACCCCTTTTTATTTAAAAAAAAAAAATTACACTTGGATATGGTATAGTAAATTAATGTAGAATATCAAAGTAACTTTTAGACTATGTAATTTTGTTTATAAAACTTTGGTAAAAGTCAATATTTTATAATAATGATATTTTTAGTGCTTTTTCAAAATGTGATAATATATTAAGTTTTTGCAATAATATAGAATTTAATTAATGTAACTTTTTAATAAAACTAGTATATTGTGTTTGTATAAATAAAAGAAATATAGAGAGAGAATAATTCTCAAAATCTCTCAAATTATGATGATAATTGTTAATGCAACATTCAAAGGATTTAATATAATAAAAAATATATATATTTGTACTTTATAATTATGATATATTTCAATAACCATAATCAATCATAGTAAATTGAAGTAAATCATAATTAAATATGATTAATCAAAATAAATCATATTCAACTATCATTAATTATAGTGAGGCCTCATCAACTATAATCTATTATATTCACCCTTCTTTAACTATAGTCAATCTTGGTTAAATATAGTTGACCATAATCAATAAAAATCAAATGTGGAAACCATGTTTAATGATGGTCAAATGTTGTAGTATCCCCAACCCCAAGCTAGGCCATGCCAAACAAAATTCTGACTCCGATACCACTAAATTATTAAAAATGCATTGCATATGAACAAAATTATGCAGACTAACAACAAATATATGCATGCATAATTATACAAGAAAAACCCATAACAAAAATACAGAAATAATCACATAGGTGTTATAACAAGCACACAGAAGACACTTATATTTTATGAAAAATCACCAACTGCATGCAGATCTCAGACTTTCCTCCCAGTCATAGACTCTACTGCTCACAAACTATTAGCAACAGGTCACCCCCAAGCCAAGGCTAGAAACTCCACTAAGGTAGAGGAATCCTAATCTAGGATAAGGTCTTTCAAACAACATAATTATGCTCAAGACAAGGTGCCAAGTCTAGCAACCTTTCCCATCCTACAACCTATCATTCCCTAAATCCTATCCCACCCCAGGAAGTGTGCCCCTTCTCTACTAAACAATCCTTTGAATGCCCCACTTCCTTTTTGGAGCTTCAACAACAGGCCAGACATGACGTCTCAAAACTCTGTAGTTTCATATTGACCCACAGGGAAACAATTCCTAACAGTTATCTCACCTAGAGAGAATCCACACAGGTTTGACAACTTGCTTCTTCAAAATGCACGGAGGCCTAACAACCTTCTTCTTCCATTTAGACTACCCATTTTTACTGGTTACAAACAGCTCCAAAAGCTTCCAGGTATAGGTATGGAAAGAGTCAAGGTGAAAATGACGAGAGAATGATGGAAGAATAATGGGAAATTACACTAAGTTCCCAGTTTTTGTATGCATGTTCCCAACTTGACACTTGTCATGTTGGGAACTACAAGGGCCCCACATGGTGATGTGTTCCACGCACTTAGGAACTTAGGATAAATATAAATATATATCATAAATTATACTTTAGGAAATATTATTATAATACTTCCTTGGCCTAAGCCCCCTTGGATTAGCCCCTCTTCTTAGACCCTTAGCCCCCTTTCCCTTTAGTGAAGTTCTAGCCCCCATACTCTTTTGTCTAGTTGTTGTGTAGAAATGATGTATTATGT
>ML800760.1:260715-286658 GCA_009831015.1 Picea engelmannii
ACTGCCTCTTCCACTCATAGATGTGGGTGAAAGGGATGCCACTCCATTTCATTGTTGACAACAGTAGCCATAAGAACCTAATCTCATCATGGATCATCAAGAGGTTGAACCTGACAATGGAATTGCATCCTCAACCATACACCATTGATTGGCTCAACCATGGATGAGACATCCACGTTAGCCAGCAATGTCACATGCACTACAACATCAAACCCTTCAAAAGGGAGGTACGGTGTGATGTTTCCCCCCTTGAATTTTTTATTTATTTTTAGGACAACCATATATGTGGAAGCGTCATGTTGTTTATTAATCTAGGCTTCGTAGTGTCATTATTACTTTGGGATATAAACTCTATAGGGTACATGAGATATTCCCAACTACTACAATCTCTTTGATCTCCACGAAGCATTGCAGAAAGGTGATCTCTTAGACCAGGAGATTTTTCATATTTATGGTTCGGTCGGAAGGTGAATGAAATTCCACTACAACCGCCAAAACCTATGCATGGGGTCTCTCTACACAACAACAACAGGTGGAAAATATAGTAGAAGAGCACAAAGACATATTTTCCTTGCTTACTAGGGTTCCTATGCAGTATCAGGTAAAGCACTCAATTGATTTGATACGTGATGTTCCTATGCCTAATGGCTCTATGTACAGCCGTTCAGTTATGGATAATGAAGAAATAAAATGCCAAATTTAAGAGCTAATTCTGAAGGACCACATCAAACAAAGCTCCTCACCTTGCAGGAGCCCAATTGTTATGGTACAGAAGAAGGATGGGACATGGTGAGTTTGTATTGATTATAGAGCCCTGGAAAAGATCACAATCAAGAACCAATACCCAATCCCCTAGATTGATGATCTTCTCGATCATCTCAAGGGATCCAAGTTTTTCAGTAAGATTAATCTGAAGTTAGGCTACCACCAGGTGTCGATTGATAAAATTGATGTATGTAAGAAAAACTTCAAGTCTAAAGAAGGTATCTTCGAGTGTTTTTTCATGCCTTTTGGATTGATTAATGCCCTGGCCACATTCATGCAGATGATGGATGGAATATTCCAACCATTCAAAAAATCCTTTGTGGTTTTATATATTGATGACATCCTCATCTTTAAAAAAACTTGGGAGGAACATTTGAAGCATATTCTGCAAGTCTTGGGCACCCTGTGACAACACAAGTTATATGCCAATTTGGAGAAGTGTTCCTTCAACATGCAGAGAATCCAATATTTGGGATACATCATGGATGAGTAGGGTGTGCATGTAGATCCAACCAAGATTCAATTAATCCATGATTGATCATCCCCGAAGACAATGAACAAACTCTGCAACTTCTTGGGCCTCACCAACTTCTACCGTCGATTTGTGTTGGGGTTCTCTCATATCAATTAGGCCCTAAGCCAGATGATCAAGGGTGGAGAAAAGGAAAATTTTGTGTGGCCTACATCCCAGAAAAAAATCATTTGAGGATTTAAAATTCCACATCTACTCAACACCAGTACTTATTCTTCCAGACCCACAACAACCATTTGAGATTGAGACAAATGATTTAGATTATGATACCATTGCATTCCTCACTCAGCATAGGCATCCAGTAGCCTATCATAGTGAAACACTATCTAGTTTTGTTTGTTGATAACCCACCTACTACAAAGAGATGTACTCCATTGTGCATGAATGTCGACAATAGAAGCATTACATTCTAGGGAAGGAAATGATCATCCACATTGATCACAAGCCTCTGCAATTCATGAGGACACAAGAAAAGTTACAAAATGACCGCCATTATAATTGTTCCACATACCTAAGCAATTCCACTTGAACATCAAGTACAAGAAGGGAAACACCAACCATGTTGTAGATTTCCTCAGTCAACCCTTGGTTTTGGCACTAACTACAATTATTAACTCTTGTGGGAATGAGATGTCTAGGTGGCCATAATTATACAATAATGACTCTGACTTTGATGTTTCCTATCAGATATTGAGCGCAAGAAAAACAGTTCCATACTTTCATCTCCATAATGGATTGTTATGCGATCTAAGCCATATTTCCATTCCTTCAAGTGAGCGTGCAAAGATGATATGGGAATCTCATTACAACTAGACAAAAGAACATTTTAGTGTAGAAAAAAGAGTGGAAATACTACAAAAGCATTTTATTGGTCGAAGTTTTGATAAGATTTCTGCAAGTACATTAGATCATGTATTTCTTATGTTATTTCCAAGCCCTCCATCAAGAAACAAGAGCTATACACCCCTCTCCTACTCCAGATAGGCCTTTGGAGTCCATCTCCATGGATTACATGTCTGGTCTACCTTCAACCAAGCATGGGAATGACTATGCCTTCATGGTCATTGATCGATTCTCTAAGATGGAAGCTTTGGCATGCTACAAGAAGAGCATCACAACCGATGCCACCACGCTCTTCTTTGAACATGTTTGGGTTCATTTTGGGCTCCCAGTAGGTTCCTCAACACTTTTTGGTCTAGCCTATGGTCAATGATGGACATCAAGCTAACCAAATCGACTACCTTCCACCCACAGAATGATGGAAAAAAAGAGTTACTCAACAGGATGATTGTCCATATCTTGAGGATGTATAATTCCAAACATGCACGCACATGGGATGAAATCCTTCCTTACGTTCAAAATACCTACAATAGATCCCTCCAAAACTCTATTGGACACAACCATTTTCAAGTGTGCTTGGGTTTCAAACCATTGGCCCCCATTGACATAGATCTTCCCATTGCAACTACACATGAAGATTCCTCCCATGCTCAGACTGAGGCTAATTGAGCAGCCAATTTTTTTGAGTGAATCTAACACATCTAACTACAAGTTCATGATATTTTGTAGAAATCCAATGCCAAGTACAAGCAATGCTAGGATCATCATCGGGTACCACACAAGTTTCAAGTGGGAGATAAGGTATGGTTTCATTTGCAAAAAGAGTGCCTCAGAGTACCCCATCGGAAGCTACAGCCACTCTGATATGGTCCTTACACCATCACCAAGGTTGTGGGTGAGAAAAATTTTGAATAAAATATTCCTCCTTTCCTTGGCTTGCACCTGGTATTTAATGTGGAACTGCTTCAACCATATTTTCAACCTCTATCTTGACTTGATTGAATAGGTGACATTTGATCAGATCATGGACACCAAGACAAAGGGCACCCTCCAATAAAGCATACAAATCTATTGGGTCGTCAAAGAAGGGAAGTTTCTTCATCAGGGAAAGTGGCTCACCAGGAATCAGATTCGACAGAAGTTTCCCCATTTGATGGACAAACTTGATGCAATGGAGACCATTGCTTCCTAATGGGGGAGGACTAATCCAATTTGACATCAATGGTTGTTACAACAAATGTTTCCTCACCCCATGAAACTTTCTTGGATAGCCTTTCAATTTCCCTATGCAGAATTGAAGTCCCCTTTTGTCTCTTCCAGAGACAAAAAGAACATTTTTCCACATATACGCACCCTATCAGTTAGACAACAAGCGTATCTCCACTACAGCCCGCGAACATCGATTTGGTGCTCAAAATTAAAAATTATGTTGGGTTTCCATGCCATGTCACGAGATCCATGATCCTTGACCTTCCATATACTGGAAATGCTTCGATTCGGCCCTTCTATTCCATTTGAAGGCTATAAATTGAGCCATATCCAAGCCTTGAAAGAAATAATTCAACTTTGAGAGCAAAGACAGTCTGGAGAAATTTCACTTCATATTGAGTCTACATCCCTTTGTCCTTGAAAGTTTGAACCCCTTGTTCATCCCCCAAGCTCTTCCTTCTTTGTCATGGAGAACCTCATTGGCTCCTTTATATGAGCTTTCCTTTGGTGCAGGATTGAAGTGGTGGAGGCCTAGTTAGAGGGACTTAGTTTCTCATTTTTTATATGTTTCATTATAGAAGTTTGTCAAATATATACTTATGATGATTATTTTAATAGAAATACTCTTTTCTTGTCTAATTGATATCTTGAAAATATTTGAATTATTATTTTATGGGCGTATTTTTCATGTATATTAATGGATTATGTTAATATAAATGCTAACATTATATATTTTCACCATATGCTTGTGTATCTTGGTTGTTGAGGACAAGTTGCAAGTATAAATCTTTGACTTGTGTACTCAACGATGGTCTTCATCAAATGTTCGGACGAGGTAGGCTCTTGGCCTTATCTTGTTAGAATTTCATTTCTATAGCATACTTGGGCTTAGAGTTGATTTCTACGTGTCATTCTATATGTTTTTGTTTACCCCATGGCATAGAGAGATTTTCCTTGTAACATAATTGGCGACCATACTAGGGATTGATCTTTTTTGGGGGGTTTGGAGTGTTTTTCGCCTTGATTTTCTCTCTGTTAGCTTGAGTTTCCTTGTTGCTTGATTGCTTGACATCCTATTTTTACTTTGAATATGAGTTTATTAGCTTAACCCTTGCCCTGGCAGTGTTTTACTGGGTATACATGGTTTTTTCCTTGACAGAAACATACATATGCGAGTTGTCATCCTTTAGGGTGCATACATACGCGAGTTTTTCTCAAACAGTCATGTACATCAACTCTTTAGTCTTACTGGATGAGTTTCATATTTGTTGGGTGAGCTTGGTTGGTTGTTGATTCTTCTTAGCTCTCCGTCCTGACTGTTAAGTGCTTATAGAGTGATAAGAAGCCTTCTTATTGTTGAATTTTCGGGCGATATTATTTCTTATCATCCTTTTCATTGGTTGTCCTTGGACATTGGTCTAAGTGTTTTCTTCTCGGTATCCTGCTTGTCTTTTCTATTTTTTCTTGCAGTAGGGTCTACATGTGAAGTTGTTATTCAAGCCTTGCATTTTATTTTCTTTATATCGAAAATACAAAAAAACATTTTCTCATTTTGAATTATGGCATTTTCTCTTTTGATTACTTTGCATTGATTTTGACACATGTGGAGAGATTGCATTTCAATGAAATTGTAGACATTGCATTGGAAACTTTTCATTTAGAAGCATACCATCTCTTTGAAATTCAAGATTAGTACTTAGCATTGCTTTTATATTTGTTTATTTTTATATTATGAGTCATAATACCATGAATTTCACAACCGCACCTCTTGAGTAAGAATAATCCATTAAAATTAATGTTGATTAATTAAAATTGATTAGAAATGATTTTATTTTTCAACATACACAAACAAGTATAGGACATAGGGCCTTGGAATAGGATTTTGTGAGTAAATTTCTCCAAGGCTATTAAACTAAAAATATGTGTTTGACCAAAGAGTGGTGAAACCCATTGTATAATTAGTGACATCAAGAGGTTCCGCTCACATCGGAGTTAAGCATGAGGTCACGCAAAGTTGGTTTCAGAGATAGCCCTCTAATACCTTCTTAGCGTCAAATATATTTCTAGGGTTCTATTCGTATTTGGGGTCTTTCTAGCACCTTTACCTCCATGAGAGGCAGTGCTTTCAATATTTTGGGATTTATTTCCCTTCCCATACGGTGGACCGGACTTACGATTGTTCACCTATGCATTGGTTATATTGTGGTGACTCTATTTGTTTAACATAATTATCCACATAGGTCACTTGCAAGGGTTATTCTACAGGTACCCTGAGTCAGATAAGGGTCAAACAACACACAACCCTTATGGAGGATTACCTCTCTGGGGGGATCTAACGGATTGTGTTGTTAAGCCCACAAGGTCCCTTATAAATGATTCAGATACCTCCAATCTTTTGAAGGGAGTCTCGGGCCCCTCTTGGGCGAGACATACTTACTTTAGTGAGGGAGGCCCATTTTTAGCCACTATGTCTTGTTTGTGTGCATTGGCCTTGTTTCTTTATCTTGATTTTCTCTCTGACTATTAGTTGGATCTAATATTTGGTTTTATATCTCGAGTCTTGAGTCATCATGGAGAAATACCAACCTCCTCGCAATTCTATCCGTTTGTTGAAGTTACCACCGCATCTTGAGTCTTTACCAAAGTTGCCTTCTAAAATGCGTAATGTTAATAAATGTGGTACATATATCTCCACCTCTCGAAATTTTGATTATCCAATTATGAGTACTGAGTCAAACCCAAATGTCAGAGAGAGTATCCCTTTCCCCACCAAGATTCCTTCAGACATTCCAAAATTCGAAGGCAAGACTGGCGAGGATCCGTGTAATCATGTCACCACTTTTCATCTTTGGTGCTCGTCTAACTCCCTTAATGATGATTCTATTCATTTGAAGCTTTTAAAGGCACCCCATTGGGGTCAACATGAAGTGTTACATTGAGATATTAGGGGGAACATACAGAAACTTTAATTAGATGGTTTTGTTCTTTATCAACCACTTCCAGTTGCCAGTTCGTTACGATGTCGGCATATAAATTTTGTTGGCCCTTCACCAAGATAAAGCCACGCATATCTCGGACCATATCCAAGAGTGGCATAGACGAAAGAGGTTGATCAAAGCCTACATTCCTCCATAGTTTCGTTGGAGTGGTTCCTTAAGTCCTTATTGCCTATATTTCTAAGGATGTCTCTACATCTGGAGTAACATTTGAGGAAGAAGCTATTTTCAAAGCTCAACAATTGGACCTCATATATGCTCAATTTGGGATGTTGTATGAAATTATTCTTGACGGGACGCGGTCAAACTATGACCCTAGACAAAAGCCTGGGCCTCATGTCGATAGCATCATAACCACAAATTCTAAGTCTACAGATTTGGTGATGAACCAGTGGAAATATTTGTCTCTAAGTCAACCTGTAGCAGGACAAGCTTCAGCTTCATCCTCCACTCCCACTCAATCGGTGGATGTGCATTTTGTATAGTCATCGGCTAACCCAAATGGTAACTAGCAACCAAGAGGAAATAGAAGGAAAGGATGAGGTAATAATCGTAAGGGTGGGAAAAATAATAACAAAGCCAATGAAGACACTAACAATGATAGATCGAATATCAATTTTGGTGAGGGAAACAAAGAAAAATGGAAGGTGAAGTTTCCTTGTAAACTTTATAAAGATGATCACCTTACCCACCTATGCCCCAAAATCAAGGAATCCTCAAGGCTCTTATCATAGTTGCTTGTTGTGCTGACAGATCTATTTTTGCATAATCATCACATAGCCTCAGGGACCTCCAACACCGGAAATGCATCGAGTAGGAGTCAAAACCCCTTGACACATGAAGGTGTCCATCTATGTGTCAATATTGTCATGTCTCAAATTGATGTAGCCACTCAATCCCATGATTACAATTCTTCATAGATTGTTGTAGGTACAGAGTCTCCTACTCCTCCAAAAACACCCTTACAGATCGAAAAGCAAGAACCTCTGCCTCGTATTCTGAAAGGAGTACTAAAGTGTTCTTCCCACAATCCTAATGCCAGAGCTGCCCAGAACTATTCAATTGTCTAAGATCTAGGTCAAACCCCTTGTGAAATCTCGGCTTTGGAGGTTCTCCAAATGTGTCCTTCATAGAGGAATGCCTTGTTATATTCTTTAGGAGGTCTAGACCCGTGTGGCTCGAAGGTTATTAAGTTTGACATCATGGATGTTAGGCCTCTCTTACCTTACCACATGGCCTTCCAAATCCATGTGGATTACACAAAAATTACCATCAAAGGAATTGTAATTGATGAAGGTGTTGCAACATGCATGATGTCCCTAACCTATTGGAAATCCATTGGCTTTCTGACTCTATCCCAATCTATGACTATGTTGACCTCTTTTGATGGGTGTTTGTTTCGACCCCATCGAATTATTCCCGCTTTTCTGGTCCAGTTAGGTGGAAAGACAGTGGAGGTTGATGTCGAGGTGGTTGATGCGCCCCTCAATTATAATTTACTACTAGGGCGTAATTGGACTTATGCCATGACAGCAGTCATGTTGTCCATTTTCTTCACTTTATGTTTTCTTCATGAAGCAAAAATAGTGATGATTGATCAATTGTCCTTTGCACATGCTATTCCTAATGCATCATTTGGACCTTCGGTCCCTGTGATCGACAATTCTCAGTAGGCAACTGAGGATGTTGGTGTCAGAATGTATTCATCTCTCATGGGTAGCTTTGATTTTGTGGCACCAATTCATCACATTCATGCCATTTCCAGTGAGTCTTCATCATCAATGAGGTATGTTTCTTTCCGTACTTCGTATTTCAACGACCCTTGGACCCTACCTTCCTCGACTATGTCGTATGAAGGTCAATCACACATTAGGATGGAAATTCCACTGTTAGTGGCATAAATTGTGTATCATTCTATTCTTGACTCTACTGCTGACCCAGATCCTTTCTCCTTGTAGAAGGACGATGAGGATCATGTTCTATAACCTATATGGGTCATCCAATATTCTTGTTCGTGTGATTTCTTCGACGATACTTTACGCTCATATGAAGCCATATTAGAGGCATTGTATGGTCCTGATAGGCCTTGGGATGATATGCATCATCTCTCATATTTCCTCCTAGATCTTGTTAGGATCAAACATGATGACTTTAGATCTACCTTGAGTGAGATGGTCATTCACGATATGGTTTCATTAGATATGCATGGTATTTATTCCAAATGAAACAAGGAGAATATTTATCCTACCTTCACGATCGAAATCTCTCAAATTCCAAGAAAAATTGAGAACGTATATATCGATGCATATTGTTCTCTTGAAGAAATTCAAATCTACACCGATCTCTTCAAATAATTTCATGATGTATTTGCTTGGTCGTACGAAGAGATGCCAGGGATCAACCCTAACATTGTTGAACATGAGATTAAGACCTATCTAGATGCTAGACCTATTTGAAAACATCTGAGAGTTGTTAATCCTAGGAAGTTCCCTGCTATTAAGGCAGAGGTAGAGAAGCTACTTAATGTTGGTTTCATCTTCCTGGTTCCCTTGATTGAACGAGTGTCCAACCCTGTTCCTGTGAATAGAAAACAAGGAACCATCCGCGTATGCATGGATTTTCTAGACCTGAACAAGGCTTGTCCTATGGACAACTTCCCAACTCCTTTTATTGACCATATTCTTGATGAGTGCCCAGGAAGCGAAATCTTTTCTTTTATGGACGAATTTTCAAGGTATAATCAAATTCAAATCGAACCTGAGGATCAACATAAGATGGCGTTTAATTGTCCGTGGGGTACTTTTTCACACCAAAAAATGTCTTTCATCCTTAAAAACGCCAGAGAAACCTTCCAACGTGCCATGACCTTTGATTTTAACGATCTCAAGCATATTATCGAAGCTTACCTAGATGATCTTGTTGCTCACTCTCGCAAGAGAGTAGATCACTCCACTCACCTTTGATGAGTATTTGAGAGATGTCGTTATTATCGCATTCCATTGAACCCTCACAAGTGAATCTTCTACATTAGGTCTGGCCATCTTTTAGGATTCTTAGTACCTGAGCATGGGATCATGGTAGATCCTATGAAGTTTGAGGCAATACTTTGATTGCCTCCCCCACGCAACATTCGACAACTTCAAGTTTTACAGGGAAAGGATAATTTCTTGCATCGGTTCATAGTGAACTATGCCAATTTACCTAAGGGTTTCATGCATCTTTTGAAGAAAGATACTCCACTTATATGGGATGAGCGAGCCCAGGAATATTTCAATGCTCTTAAGAAAACTTTGGTATCGGCACCTCTGTTGAAGCCTCCAAACTACAGTAGAGACTATTTTCCTTATATCGCCACATCTGAAGGGATGGTTGGCATGGTTCTGGTTCAGGAGGATGATGAGATCCATGAGCACATTGTCTAATATCTCAATTAAACCTAGTTAGTCCTGAACTTAAATACTCTCACATAGAGAAAATAGCCTTGGTCGTCGTACATGTAGTTCAAAGATTACGACATTATATATTACTTTGAAAAACTATCATGGTTCAAGATATCAATCCATTTCAATATGTCCTCACAAGGTGTGTCATGGGGGGGAAATACAATAAGTGGATTGTTATTTTGCAAGAATTTGATCTCATTTTCGCTTTGACGAAGTCTAAGAAATCGCTAGTTGTTTTCCGAGTTGATATTGGACTTCCCTCGACTAGATGAGGACATTTTTCATAACTGTTCATTTGTGGATGAACATATCTTCCTTATCTCGTCTTCGAACCCCTTTCTAATTTATATTCAAACCTTGAAGTTATCCTAGAATCTATCAAGAGATGATTGATGACATATGTGTCATCAGGATAAAAACTACCTTATTATCGGCAACACTTTGTATCGTCGAGGAGTAGATAAAATTTTACATTGTTGCTTGACTAACGAGGAAGCTAAGTATGTTCTCAATGACTGTCACAGCAGCCCTTGTGGTGGTCATTTATCCGGGCTTGTGACAAGCCAAAAAATATTCCCAGTCAGTTATTTTTGGTCGTCAACTTTTAAATATTGCGTTGAAGTGATTAAGAAATATCACCCTTGCTAGGTGTTTACACCCAACCCATCTTCACCCAGTGGCCACCGTCGGTCCCTTCACTAAGTGGGGGGTATATTTTATGGACTGTAACCCAGCTTCGGATGGGGGGCATCAACATATCATCATGGGTGTGGATTACTTCACTAAATGGGCAAAGGCCATGCCTACCATTAAATCTGATGGTAATACTACAACATTCTTCGTATTCAACCAAATTATAGCCCGGTTTGGAATCCCAAGAGAGATTTTCATTGATCATGGAGGTCACTTTCAAAATGAAATGATGAAATATTTAGAATCAAAATTGGGGTTTAAGCATGGTAATTCTTCCCCTTACTATCCCTAGGAAAATGGACAAGTAGAGGCTATGAATAAATCTCTCAAGACCATCTTGTAAAAAACTTTCAACCAAAGTAAATCTGACTGGCATCTAATGCTTTACCCTGCACTTTGGGCATATTGAATCTCAGTAAATACTTCCTTTGATTTATCTCCTTTTCAGTTAGTACATGGCATGGAGTCGATTCTTTCGATTGAATGTGAAATCCCTTCCCTCAAGCTGGCAATTGAGCTCCTACCTGACACATCTGATCTTGAAGAATGCCTCGTACACCTACAGGGTCTCGATGAGTAGCATCAATATGCCTCTATATCTATCAAAGAGAATAAATGACGTGTTAAGGTTTAGTATGATATGTTTGTATGTCCTCGACAGTAGATTGAGGGTGACTTGGTTCTCCTGTATGACCAAGCCAAAGAACCATTGGGGGTAGGCAAGTTCAACCCCATGTGGCATGGTCCTTATATCATGCGAAATTTATTAGATAAAGGAGCCTATCAATTGTAATATTATGACGGGAATATGTTGGATGAGCCCAGAAATGGGATCTACCTTAAAAGGTTTTATGCTTAATCCCTCAAATCTTGGGCATGACCTTTTGTATACTAGTGTATATTATTGTATATACATTGTTTCCTTTGTGTCATCAGATTTCTTATCAAGTTTTACTTGGTTGGAAGATGTCGACAGAGTCTTCAGTTTACTTAGGGTTTTTGGATGGTGCCAATTGTCATACGCGGAACATGGCTTCCACTGCTTGGGTCATTTACTCACCTGAGGGCCAACTAGTGTATTCAGGTGGCGTTCGTCTAGAGCCATCAACAAATAATGTGGTCGAGTATAGCACCATTATAGAGCTATTACGTGACGCCATATCACATGATGTTCAGTATTTATAGGTTCTCCTGGACTCCCAGTTAGTCGTATGTCAGTTAAACAACAATTACCATGTGCGAGACCCTACTCTACTCCGACGATTCCTACAAGTACAATTGTTAGAACGATACATTGATTTTCTTACTTATAATCACATACCTAGAAGTTATAATCATGTATCCGATGCATATGCTATTATATTTTAGATTGGAATTTGTCACATAACTAAGCAAATAAAACACATTCATGCATGTACACATTGTAACATATATAAGTAAAGTCGAAGACCAATATTTTTTTTTTATATTTCATCCTTTCAAAAATATGGTGCCATAATACAATTGGGGCTCACACCCTCAAAATACATATATGGTCGATATATAATATGACCATGGCATCTATGCCTGTGGATCCATATGCATATCATGATAGCATACTATGGCGTTTGTGAGACACCGAATGAGTCACCCCCACACACAGGGTACACCCACGCACATGGTACACCCACCACCTGTCGCTGCATATCCTCTGGCAGATCCTCCACTTGAACCATAGGAATCATGTGCATCAATCGAGATAGGTTCCACTGCACATTCGGTAGCACTCTCCACATCTCCTCCCACATGCTCATCCCCTCGACTCCTCCATCGATGTCATGGGAATCCCTTTGGCCGTCGCAGACCTACATCTGTGTAACAAAGCAATTGTTAATACTTGATACCATACAAAAATATTTGTGTTTTTTATTTTTATTGAAAAACACAAAAAAATGAAATATATAAAAACATTTCTTACCAATATCACCATAGGCGAAACCTAGTGGAAAAGGCATGTTTGGATCCCCTCTGTAGTTGATTCCCATGTAAGGGTAGTCGTCAATGGTTATTACTTGTCGGCACCACCAGAAAAAGATCTCATCATTGTAGGGGGTTGACACCCTGACACCTCCTTGCCGCCTCATCACATTAGTCCACTGTGACATGGTCGGATCACGTTTTCCATGTGGAGTAATCTCTACTCTAGGGCTCAAGCCTAAAACCCGCTCAAAGAAAAAACTACAAAGAATGGATGCAAATCTAAAATTCCTCTTCTTCCCTTGTTTGCAATCTATCAACTGGCTCTTCATGTTAGCCAGCAGTGAGGTACATCAGTTATAAACAATGGGTCTTAAACACTCCACCACATAAAACATGAGTGGTCGTGATGCTTGGTGCAACTAGGATGACCCCAAATTTTGTGAACGTATAAGCACGATGATCTTTAAACTCAGGTTCTCGATCGCTCTGATTGGGAGTTGGATCCCTACTTTATCTGTGCCTACAACATGGTGGGTGGCAATGTAATCCTCCATAGTCAAACCACCCCCAATCCCTCGGGCCTTAAGATTCACTACCTCTCTCCAACGATACAATCCTGTGATAAAATATATATCATCCACTTCAATCCTCAATGGTTTTCCATCGAGGTTAACGAACTCTGTCTCCGGATCCCAGTAGTTTACTAGCAACTGGAGTAACCTCACTTGATCCCTCATTCCCTTGAGATCCAAAGTTTTATAAAGGACACATCTTTTTAAATCTTTTTCGGCCCCATGCATCCCTTCCCATTACTGCATCTATCTCTTCATGCTCCCTCTCCCTCCATTCAATCACCACCCTGCAAAGGAGAAGCCAATTTTTGGGTTAAAACCTTTAAAAAATGTGTTCACGGACTTGTACACAGGATAACTTGGTAACAATCATGTATAGGGTTGCATATACGTGGGAAGGCTTTGATTTTACCGCATGTATGGGGTTGTATACATGACCCGATGAACTGTCACCCGCGTACGCCCTAATTTCCATATTACACCCTCTAATACTCAAAAAATGGGGCCTAAAATTGAAATTTAAACCATTGAAATTGAAATAGAGGGGATGGGAACTTACTTGGTCCAGACGGTTGTTGATTACATTGATCGTAGCTCCTGCAATTGTCACTTGAATATCGTGGGGAAGGGACTCATCCGCATGTCTGAATAGTCTTAAGTGAAAACATACTATAACTCTCTAAGTAGAGGATCCCTCGATGATCATTTATAGGTTGTCAAGGTGCAACAGTCTTAGTGGTTCATTTAAACGAATGGTGGGAAGAGAGATAGCCGATTCAAGAGAGGCAATTCAACGAATTCTCTTCTGCTTGCCCCTATTTCTATTCTTTTTCACACCTTCAAAAGCTAACATTGCCACTTGAATATCATGGGGAAAATGGCCTAAAATGCACTATGTGGGTGAAAAAACTCAAATTGTATGGTAAAATGCTTTATTTTTACTATTAGTAGAAAAAAATTTACCCACTTCATATAGTTTGGGCTAATTTTCAACCTTATGGACTAATAGTGTAATGGAAAGAATTGGTTTTTGGTGGTTTTGTCTAGGATGTTTTGCAATTTCCAACGTCATACCACTCATTCATTCCTTTGGCAGGTATATTATTTCACCGACATATAGGATAGGTTGTCACTTCGTTTTGAATTCTTGCATCATCCTATGATTGTGATCCATATGCCCTAGGTACGAACCCATTTATTAGCGACACAAAACTTTCTTACTGCTACTAGAAGTGTTGTTATTAAGTGGTAGAGGCTCACCAAACATGGGTTCCCTAGTTAGAACCTTTGTGTTGTTTGGTGCCCATGCAGAAGTTATTCCACGGGATCGAGAGTTCCTTATAGTTTTGATATGACTTTGCATTCAAACCCCATATTATTACTCACAATAATTATGACTGTTACCTATGGGACTCCCCCGAGTCTTGGTTAAGATCTTTTTCGACTCTCTAAAAAATGAAAAGATTGTCGGGTGAACTTGTATCTTTCACACTCGTTAAACAGATTTGAAAGGACATCTATTTGGTGTAAGTTGAACCCTTTTTTGGACCAAGTAGAATAATTACGAAAAAGGAATACTCTAGTCACCATTGGCTAGAAGACTTCTCATGGGTATTATTTTATACTTTTTTGGGACTAGGGGACTAAATCTATGAAAAAGGACATTCTCTGGAAGTTAAGTTGTAATTGCATTCCATCATCCTGCTTGCAGTATTGAGCCTATTTACGGTTCCCTCTTTCTCGTTATAAGCCTCTTACCTCAACAATTTGCATCACTAGCCAAGCATAGCCTTTTATATATCCTTTGCAGCTTGACACCATGTACCCTAAGAGGAAACATCCCCCCGAGTGTCCATCTCCCACATGCACTCCTTGCATTGAGCATAGGTATGTTCCATTGTTTGGAGCTAGTTTCTTACTCATGACACTCATTTCCTCTCATGTATCATAGAATTTATTTTCCTATGAAAAAAAAAAACGATGGGCGAGAAAAGAATATTATCTCATATCGACAGCAATAGTGTTGCCTATGAATCGAGCACAAACTTTTGAGTCAACTATCGTCCAAAGTTTGGGCTTAGCATGACCTTAGGAAGTTGAGCTCATTACTTAGAGTTTACTCCTCCGACTGGTTATTCTTCCAGTCCCTATGGAGATTTTTTTTATGCCTCTTGCATCACAAAGTTTTATCATCAATTCTATGCTTCCTGAGTTATCCATATGTCTCATGCTCTTATTTAAAGGAATTTTATAAGCTTGTGTCGGCCATTTCTCTAAACTCTTGATTTTGCATGTCAGCCATGCCCTCAGTATATCTCAAAGTCACGTGAAGTTGTATTCCTAGCATGCACCATGGTCCTACTTTCATTATGGGTAGTTTACTTTGAACCCAACAGTTGACATCTCCTCATTGGTCATTGATTGGGGGATTTCCCTTGTGTTCGACAGAAATTAATCTATTCACACATTGGGATTCATGCAATTTCTCGGATTCCATTGGCCTTATTGGTGGTTTCCACGCCTTTGTCAGAAGTATTTCTTATTGGCTACTATTCAAAGTGTATATTCATGCACTACTTGCACCTGGTGCATATGAGAGACGCACAGGGTTGTTGGTTCATGAACATCCTATTCATCTGAGCTCCTCCTATTCATCTGAGTCGAGTGCTGTGGACTCAGACTCAAGAACCACCCTAGAGAGTCATAAAGGGGAGGACAACAATAGAAGCAAGGGCATAACCTCAATTTCATCTGAAAAGTTGGGAAACTCACCATCCCTTCTTTCAATGGATTGTCCAAATACACCGCCAAAGCTTGGGTATAGAAGCTAGACATGTATTACAAGCTCAACCAAATGACTGAGACAGAGGCCATCAGTTTCATGACCTTACACTTGGAGGGTGAGGCACACGAGTGGTGGTATCATGGATTGGTGACATTGGGTCACAGTCGCATCACCTCCTATAGGGAGTTTACAGATAGGCTCATGGACAGGTTTGACAGGAAGGATCCCGAGATACACTTCAGGGATCTAGCCAAGTTGAGACAAATTGGCATAGCACAGGCGTTCATCACAGAGTTTCAGTGGGTATTCATGGTAGTGACAGATATATTAGAGCCCAGGCTGATCATGCTATTCACAGAAGGACTCACAGAGCCTTTGAGAGGATGGGTGAAGGCATACAGGCCTCCCACTTTGCAAGATGCCATCCTTCGCACTCGAGATCTGGAAGACTCAGTGCCAAAGACTAAAATTTCTCCAAACCATTTGTGCCCCAGAGGGATTGAGACAGGAAGCCATTCCAGAGAGATTGGAAGGGCAAGGAGAAGTTGGATGATGAGACTAGGTGAGAGCTTCTGAGGAAGAATATTTGCTTCAGCTGCAGAGATCCTTGGGTCCCTAGCCAAAGGTGCATGGGCAAGGGAGAGATTCATTATATTGAGGTAGCAGTAGACAATGTGGACAGTGAGGAGGAGGAGGAGGAGGAGGACAATGGATCCACTAGTTCAGAGGAGGAGTCAGCACCAGCAGAGGAGCATCTTCCCCGTATACCACCGACACTGGCAGGAGCCCATCCTCCAGTAGTCCCACAACTGCCAAAGCAGTCTAACAGGAGGAAACCAGAAAAGGGATGAGTCATAGCGACCCTTTCTGGTGTTCCCAGGTATGATACCCTTTGTATCAGAGGGATTATTCAGGGGCAACGGTCAATCACCCTGATAGATGGTGGGGCCACCCACAACTTCATCGATGCTTCACTAGTATCGAGACGGGCACTTCAGACATAGGAGTTTGAGGGGTTTGATGTTGTGGTAGCAGATGGCCACACAGTGGAGTGTCTAGACAGAGTTCCAAACTTAGAGATGAAGTTAGGAAACTACATAGTGATAGACACATTTTATGTGATTGACCTATCGAACACAGATGTGGTGTTAGAAGTTTAGTGGATGATTACCTTGGGAAAAATCACTACCAACTACCAAACCTTGGAAATGGAATTCAGAGATCAGGATGGGAAGAAGGTTGTTCTAAGAGGTATTTCAATAGGAGCACCCTGAACAGTTTCAGCCAAGAGGATGGAGAGGATATTCAAACATGGGGAGGTAGCATATGTCGCAGAATGCTTGATCACTACTCAGAAGGATTCAGAAGGTCGACAACAATACCATATAGAGATCAAGAATTTATTGGGACGACATCAGCAGGTCTTTGAGGCAATTCCACCAGGGAGACCACCTGACAGGGGGTTTGAGCACACCATTGAGTTGGAGGAGGGGGCCAAACCTATGATCACCCCCCACCCCCCTATCATCATCCTAGGAGGTTCAAGGATGAGATAGAGAAGGCAATCAAGGAATTGTTGGTGATGGGACACATCAGACCGAGCAGCAACCCATTTGCTTCTTCAGTTGTCTTAGTTTTGAAGAAGGATGGCACCATGAGGATGTGAATTTATTACCGAACCTTTAACAAGAAAACCATCAAGAACCGGTACCCTATCCCACACATTGACGATTTGATGGATGAACTGAATGGGGAAGTTTTCTTCTCAAAAATTGATCTACGCTCTAGATATCATCAAATCATCATCCAAGAGCAGGACATAGAGAAGACGACATTTCAATGTCATTTTGGACACTTCAACTTCCTAGTTATTCCATTTGGGCTAACTAATGCACCCACTACATTCCAGTCTTGCATGAACCATATATTCAAGGATTAGTTAAGAAAATCAGTCTTGGTTTTCTTCAACGACATCTTGATCTATAGCTAGTCATGGCAAGAGCATATGAGGCACCTGGATGAGGTATTGAGCATCATGGAGGCACAGTCATTATATGCCAAAGAGTCCAAGTGCGAGTTTGGTATGACAGAGTTGTTTTACTTAGGCCACATCATCAGTGCACAGGGGGTATAGGTGCACCAAGAGAAGATCAGGGCCATTTTGGATTGGCCGACGCCCAAGAATGTGACAGAATTGAGGAGCTTCTTCGGGCTGTGTAGCTATTACAGGCGGTTCATCCGGGGTTTTTCTTTACTTGGAGCACCGCTAATAGATCTTACCAAGCATGGGGCCTTCATATGGACCGAGAAATCATAGGAAGCCTTTGATCACATGAAGGAAGTCATGGGCACTTTTCCAATGTTGGCACTACCAGACTTCACCTTGCCATTTGTACTAGAGTGTGACGCATCCGACGAAGGGATCGGGACAGTTTTGATGCAGGGAGTACACCCCATTGTATTTGAGAGACGAAATCTTAGTCAAATTGAGAGGTTGTACTCCATTTATGACAAGGAAATGTTGGAAATCATGCATGCCTTGACCAAGTTCAGACAATATTTGGTGGGCAGCAAATTCGTGGTCAAGATCGATAACAACAATTTGATGTATTTCCTTAGGCAGAAGGACCTCAGTGAACACCAACAGAAATGGGTGATGAAGGTACAGGCATTCGACTTTGACATAGATTATTTCAAGGGGAAGAAGAACATTGTGGTCGATGCACTATCGAGGAGACCTGCGGCATGTTCTTTGATGGAGATTTCAATAGATTGGAAATCCCACTTGTTAGTGGAATATTCCAAGAACAAGTTCTCTTGTGAGGTGATGGATGGGAAAATACAGGATGACCGGTATAGGGTCATTGACGATTTCATATTTTACAAGGATAGAGTCTACTTGGTGCCAGATTCAGGGCTTAAGAAGAAGATCCTCACTGCAATTCATGATTCACCTCTAGCAGGCCATCAAGGGTTTTTTGAAACCTACAGACAGATCAGAGAGAGGTTCTCATGGAATGGCCTCAAACATGACGTTATGAGACACCTCAGTGAGAGTGTGACTTGCCAGCAGAACAAGTCAGAGCATGCTCTTCCAGCAGGGCTACTTCATTCACTCCCCATTCCAAAGCAGAAATGGGAGAGTATATCTATGGACTTCATCACCGGTCTAACCAAGGTCCAGGGTAAGGACTATATCTATGTAGTGGTCGACAGATTAACCAAGTTTGATCACTTCTACGTCATAATGTGTTCCACGTGTCTTGCCTCAAAAAGGAAGTGGGACAATTGATTATCACATCAGAGGATCTTCCCCCGTTGGATGAGGAGGGACAGTTGGAATTAGTTCCAGAGGCAGTTTTGGAGTTCCGAGAGCGGAAACTGAGGAGCATGGTCATCAAAGAGTGTTTGATCATATGGAGAGGGCTTCCAATAGAGGACGCTACTTGGGAGAGCGAGCAGGTGTTGTAGCACCCTGGACTGGTATTGCTTGAGGACAAGCAATTTCGGGAAGGGAGGACTAATGTGTGTGTAGGATCAAAGGTTTACGACATATAAATGATCATACAAATAATAAACGCGACAAAGGACTGCAAAGTTTGTATTATGATATCTCTGTGGATTACAAAATGGTCGAATGCGGCTGAATAAACTGACAATACTCGACTAGATCAACAGACAAAGGATCTTAGCCGGAATACAAATAAGCAATTGCAGCTGAATAAAATAACAACACTTGGCTAGATCAAAAGACAAAAGGATCTTAGTCGAAATACAAATAAGCAACTAAAAGATAATGCCCGGATGATCTTCCCGGTGAGTAGGGTGTGTCTTTCAACAATGAAATCAGCCAACTGGTGGCTTTCTCCTAGAATACACTGAACTATCTCTCCTGAGATGCGCCTCTTCTCCTCAATGACAATTCATAATCTGCATAATGATGAATTAGGTCGTTGACCCTTCCTTTATAACTTTACAAAACCCTAAATCATGCTAAAACCCTAATTCATTGTTGACTTCCAAAACCCTAAATCACTGTTGAAACCCTACTTCACTTTTGACTTCTATTTTTAGCTGATAATGACTAGTCGACGGGAAGTCATCAGCATGTTGTTCAGAGGCTGACGACATGGGTTGGCGAGGATGTGTAGACCATACTTCTATAACCTTGGGTAGACCAGGGCAATCCTTAAGAAGATGGCTACCCTTACAAATCTTGCAAGGGTACTTGGGCTTACGAGTTGTTTGGGCGATCTTGAAATCATCAACACTCCCAACACAATTAACAGTAACTGGTTGTTTTCCAACATGTTTGACAGTGGTTGGAGGTTTTGACCCTTGTTTATCTTTCTTCTTCTTAGTATTTCTTTTCTTCTTCTTCTTATTCACCGGGTTACTAGCTTCAGAACTTTCACCCGACGAAGAAGATGAAACAGAAGGTGACATTGCAAGCGAAGAAGGCGAAGAAGACCTTACTGGTGAAGAAGGTGAAGGATCAATATGAGTTTGATGCTCTTGGGGGGAAGTGCTTGTGACTGAAGAACTAACTGCATTCGGGATTACTTGAGTAGAAAACAACCATACTGGTAATCCAATTGTGAGACCTGGAAGGCTCAAAGTAGCGATGTGAGGAGGACCAATGTTCCCATAAGAAGGAAAAACAAAAGGTTCCCCTAGAGTAGGGGTTCCTTAATTGGTCATTCCAGGAACTGACGCCATTAAACAAATATCCAATCTAGAGTCCTCTAAGGAAAACAAACAGCACACGCTAAAAATTTAGTAAGCAAGCAAGCAAACAAAACCTTCTCACAATGAACGTACTAGTTGGTGATGAAATCCAATGTCACAGGAACAATGTAAGAAGGGGTTGAGATAGAGCGGGTGGAAAAGTTACGTTGACGACCTACTTAACGGACTTACACCCTGATGCAAGCTCCCACACATAATCGTGGGTATACCCTCCAAGGAGCCTGAGTGAGTTTGGCCAACATCGATTCCAGGTACCATGAAGACTTTCCCCTCCACAGTCACCTTGTGTAAAGACCCTAAAGAGATAGGCCACTAAGGTTACCACAAACAACAATGATGCATGGGGAAACAGTCGATAGTCCGATCCACACGCAAGGGCAAGGTATCTAGCCCGAATCAACTTGAAAGGCTTCCATTCATCATTGTGGGTATACCTTCAAGTAACCCCCGTAATACGTGCAATCTCTACACCAAGACCAACAAAGTAGGGTGAGTAACTCTGTCAGTCTCAATGCGACCTCGTGATTGACCCTTGTGTTAGAAGGGATTCCCAGGACAAAATGTAATAAGTGGATTTAACTGCTCCCTAACTCAAGATTCTATGCTTGTTTGCAGCTTTGGAAAGTTATCTTTCTCACCTATTCCAAAGCCCTACAACTAATCTAATGTAGGTTTGCTACTAGAAAATATAAAAATGTCTAATCAATTTTTATAAGCGCTTTATTTTATGGCTGTTGTTACTCAAAAGGAAAATGGCGTGGACAATATGGTGTTTTGACCGACTCGAAAATCATGCAAAGATATGAAGATGCAATTTTTTCATTTCGATGAAAGCTATGATACGTGAAGGAGAAAACATTTATCATTCCCATATGCACGATGTCCCAAAATATATTAAACCCATCAATATCAAGTTCTCAAGAAATGAGAAAAAGGTACTGAACACCAATGCACGATTCATGCCCCCCCCCCGGCCATGAGGGGGAAAAGTTTTCATAATTTAAGATCAAAAAATGCCAAGAATCATGCAATTTCTCTACTTCAAATGCAAGGATGCCCCCAATCTAATATAAAGCAAGAAATTAAATCTTTTTGTTTCAAAAAATTCACTAAAAGCAATAATGAACTTTCTTAAAACAAAGAAACCAAAACTAAAAGTTATCTTTTAAAGAAAACTATTTAGAAGAAATCTCATCTTTCCAACAATTCTAAAGAAAACACATGCTTTGTAATTGAAAGACACTCAAAGCAAGAGACTAATCCTTCAAAACCAAACAAAGCAAAAGTGGCTAAAAGAAACTCAAAGAATGTCAAGAAGACTGTAAACAGATCAATATAGGCTCCAAAAGTTCAATCCATCTGTTCAAAGCAAAACTGGGCATCAAAAAATGACCAGACCCAATCCAAAAAAAAATTACAAACAAGTTCACAGGTTGGAAATGTATTACAGTGCGAGAATAAAAGATTCTCGCAGGCTGAACAAAGGTTAACTGCGAGGGGTTCTCACTGGACTTAACACTAGGGTGCAAACTCAGGTGTTTCTCGCAGGCCACTAAAGGGTACAGTGCAAGAATGCCTGTAAACAAGAAAAAAATTGAAAAATGACTAAATTTGAGTGAACTTTCAGATCCAGAGAGTCTGGATGGATCTCCCACAGACTTAGAGACCAGAAAACAAGCAATCAAAGCAAGGGAAACTAGACTAACTAGGAAACAATCCGCTCCCCAGTGGAGTCGCCAATTTTGTTATTGGACAAATCGGTAGGTGCGGACACTAACTGATCTCCCTAGATCCACCTATATCTAGAACAAAACACACTAGAACATGACGCTTTCCTTAAGTTTTAGATATTGAATTTATTAACTAAAGAGGGATAGGTGACATACCGTTTAAACTCCACTTCCTCTTGCCATTGCCATCCTAGCTCCATTCCAAGGCTCATACAATGATGAACCTGCAAAAGAACACAACCAACCAAAGTGATAGCAATAGCATAAACTCAATATAAACCTATGTATGTGATCAAGGAATCATAAAATAAAACACAACAAGCTTTATAGGAAAGAATCATATCAATGTATCATATTAAATGTGGAAGAGAGATTACAACCATGGCCTTGATGTCGTAAGGTCCCTTCCAACTGTCCTTTATTCCCCACACACTTTCACTCCAAGAATTCTGAGAGCACAGATCTGATAATATTCACAATCTATCTTGACAAAGTGGCTCATCTAACCAAGCTAAAAATCTCCAAAACTCAATCCAATCCAAGCTAATCCCAAAAGCTCCAAAGCTAACCAAAGCTAACTTTCTCCATGAGAACTCCTCTCCTTTTATAAGTTGAAGAGGATAAGGTGAGGAGGTTAGGATGATCCCACTAAATCATGAAAGTGAGTAAGATCGAAACCATTCGGATGCCACCTCACCATAGAAGTTTCTCCTTCTAGAAGATTTGAGAAAACACTTGTTTTCCCACGTGTAGGCATTCTCGCACCCTTCCTATAGAGAAACCTGCGAACATCTCGCACCCTAGCTATGGTGCAACCTACGAGAATCAGGCATTCTCGCACCCTGCCTATATAGCAACCTGCAAACTTCCTTTTTTATAGGGATTTTACAAAGGAAAATGCAACTTCTTTTCTCAAGAAAAGTTCTTCTCCCTTCTCTCTTCAGGAACTCAGGCCAATGACCCCTCTGAAGGCAACAGATAGGTTTACATCATTAACGGTCATAGGGATGACGAAAATACTGTGTAACAGTCTCCATGGTGGAATTGCCTCAAAGACCTGTTGATGTCGTCCCAATAAATTCTTGATCTCTGTATGGTATTGTTGTCGACCTTATGAATCCTTTTGAGTAGTGATCAAGCATTCTATGGAAAATGATACCTCCCCATGTCTGAATATCCTCTCCATCCTCTTGGTTGAAACTATCTTGGGTGATCCTATTGACATACCTCTTAGAACAACCTTCTTCCCATCCTGATCTTTGAATCCCATTTCCAAGGTTTGGTAGTTGGTAATGATTTTTCCCAAGGTAATCATCCACTAAACTCCTAACACCACATCTGTGTCTGATAGGTCAACCACATAAAATGTGTCTCTCACTGTGTAGTTGCCTAACTTCATATCTAAGTTTGGATCTCTTTCTTAACACTCCATTGTGTGGCCATCTGTTACCGCAACATCAAACCCCTCAAACTCCTCTATCTGAAGTGCTCGTCTCGATACCAGTGAAGCGTCGATGAAGTTGTGGGTGGCCCCACCATCTATCAGGGTGATTTCCCATTGCCCCTGAATAATCCCTCTGATACGGAGGGTGTCATACCTGGGAACACCAGAAAGGTCGCTATGACTCCTCCCTTTGTTGGTTTCCTCCTGTTAGCCTGCTCTAGCAGTTGTGGGACTACTGGAGGATGGGCTCCTGCTAGTGTCAGCGGTCTATGGGGAGGCTGCTCCTCTGCTGGTGCTGACTCCTCCTCTGAACTAGTGGATCCATTGTCCTGCTCCTCCTGCTCATTGTCCACATTGTCTGCTGCTACATCAATATAATCAATCTCTCCCTTGCCCATGCACCTGTGGCTAGGGACCCAAGGATCTCTGCAGCTGAAGCAAAGCTTCTTCCTCATAATCTCTCGCCTAGTCTCATCATTCAACTTCTCCTTACTCTTCCATTCTCTCTGGAATGGATTCATGTCTCGATCCCTCTGGGGAAAAAATGGTTTGGAGAAAGTTTTAGTCTTTGGCACTGAGTCTTCCATATCTCAAGTGCGAAGGATGGCATCCTGCAAAGTGGGAGGCCTGTATGCCTTCACCCATCCTCTCAAAGGCTCTGTGAGTCCTTCTTTGAATAGCATGATTAGCATAGGCTCTGATATATCTGTCATTGCCATGGTTACCAACTGAAACTCTATGATGAATGCCTCTATTGTGCCAGTTTGTCTCAACTAGGCTAGATCCCTGAAGTGTATCTTGGGATCCTTCCTGTCAAACCTATCCATGAGCCTATCTGTAAACTCCCTATAGGAGGTGATGCGATTGTGACCCAATGTCACTAGTCCATGATACCACCATTCGTGTGCCTCGCCCTCCAAGTGTAAGGTCACAAAACCGATGGCCTTTGTCTCAATCATTTGGTTGAGCTTGTAATATGTGTCTAGCTTCTGTACCCAAGCTCTGGCGATGTATTTGGACGATCCTTCGAAAGAAGGGATGGTGAGTTTCCCAACTTTTCAGATGAAATTGAGGTTATGCCCCTGTTGTTGTTGTGGTCCTCCCCTCTGCGGCTCTCTAGGGCAGTTCATGATCCTGAGTCCACAGTACTCGACTAAGGTCATGTCCTGATGGAATTCACGACCCAATGTTGTTAGCATGAGTGGGTGGCCTCTATGCTATCGGTGGTGGTGCTGCTACTGGGGGTGCCCTCTGGAAACTGGGAAACAAGGGTCTGGGAATCCTACTCGCAAAGGTGTATGTGCGAGAGGGTGACTGGGGTCTACTGCCTTCTCCCAAGTTCCCCTAAGTTGCATGCGAGACTTGTGTATCTGGGGTGCCCACTCTAGCCAATCTATCAACCACCTGTGCCAAGGACTGAGACATGGTCCGTTGACTAGCTAACATATCATTGATAACCTGCATGAAAGTTGTCTCTGGATCTATAGGGGCATTGCCACTTCCCTCTGATCGCTCATATATGTCTCCTAGCATCCTCTCTACCTCGTGTTCAACCTCATGCTCTGCCCTTCTCTCACCTTCTATGTGTGCCTCTTCCTCTTCCTCTGAGCTAAGAGGAAAAGGGGGGAAATCAGGCCTATGCCTTCTTTCCTGATGCCTGTTGTAAGTGACATATTCGTCACCTACGTGTTCATGGCCCTATGGGTCTTTTGCTGCACTCATTGTCTTTAGTCATAAGCTGGCAGGACTAAAGCTCTGAGACCACTGTAATGTTCTTGACTTGGCTAGTCTAGGAAATGATGTTAATGTGTGTGTAGGATCAAAGGTTTACGACATATAAATGATCATACAAATAATAAACGTGACAAAGGACTACAAAGTTTTTATTATGATATCTCTGTGGATTATAAAATGGTCGAATGTGGCTGAATAAACTGACAATAATCAACTAGATCAACAGACAAAGGATCTTAGCTGGAATACAAATAAGCAACTGTGGCTGAATAAAATAACAACACTCGGCTAGATCAAAAGACAAAAGGATCTTAGCCGAAATACAGATAAGCAACTAAAAGATAATACCTGGAATATGGGAGCACTGCGGAATCAATGAAGAATGATGGAAGACCTGGATGATCTTCCCGATGACTAGGGTGTGTCTTTCAACACCGAAATCAGCCAACTGGTGTCTTCCTCCTGGAATACACTGAACTATCTCTCCTGAGA
>ML800760.1:286708-305428 GCA_009831015.1 Picea engelmannii
AACCCTAATTCATTGTTGACTTCCAAAACCCTAAATCACTGTTGAAACCCTAATTCACTGTTGACTTCTATTTTTAGCTCATAATGACTTAAAAGCGCTTTTAACCCTTTTTAGCTCAATGTCACTTTCCGAATATAACACCTATGACTAGAGTGACCTCTAGCAACCATGTTTACCCCTCTTTGGCCATGGCTATAGTCTAACGGGGCGGTTTATACCATTAAGCCTCTTCTCTGGAGCTCCTATTTGGAAAGGGACATTACATGAATGATGAGACATTCCCTAATTATCTCCTTTCAACGAGTCTCTTTCCATCGACTTCAACTCATCTATTCTAGAAATGAGACCTAGAGTCTTATGAGTACCTAGAGGCTTGCAGTGATCAGTGGCAGTTTCTCCCACCATCAACAGTTGGGAATACATCAATGTCTCTTGATCGATGGATTCTTCAAGTGTTCGACCTCAACACCCTTATTCACACTTGTAGAATGTACTTGGTTCCTTGATACCCTAGGTTGTCTCGTGTTTGTTAACGATATACCTTAATGATTGGTAATCAAATGAAGTCTCATTTTGTTTGACCTCAACTCATGTATTCACATGATGTAGACTTCCACCTTCGACGGATAGTGTAGAATGCCTCCAGCTTACAGTAGCAACATTCATAATTTGTTGTTGTCTTTCATTGGACCAATACCTATATGACTTCAGTGATCATGGGAGATCATATTGTACTCCATTGTATACAAATATCTTCATATTGATTTTGAGATTGGATTCCACTGTGCCTTATTCGTAACTATGACATCCTATGGCACGTTGTATTGCCTATTCATGGCCATGAAAAACTATTTGATATATTTCCACATGGATCTTCAGTGTAATTCAGATTGGCATCCATGTGTACAAAGTCATTATGGATTGTAATATTCTCATGAGTAACCAACACTTCCAGCTAAGTCTCCATTACTTCACTTCTGGGAATTATAATGTATTTCAACCATCGCAGATACTCCTCTGACCTCACACATTAGGGGGCATCTGTTACAAAAAAAATTCCTCACCCCATGAAACTTGCTTGGATGGATTTTCCATTTCCCTATGCAGACTTGAAGTCCCCTTTTGTACCTTCCATATCCAAAAAGAACATTTTTCTACATATATGTGCCCTATCAGTTAGAAAACAAGCGTATAAGCAAGTTTCTCCACTACAGCCCGCGTACATCAGGTTTGGTGGTCAAAATTAAAAATTATGTTAGTTTTCCATGCCATGTCATGAGATCCATGATCCTTGACCTTCCATATACTGGAAATGCTCCGACTTGGCCTTTCAGCTCCCTTTGAAGGCTATAAATTGAGCCACATCCAAACCTTGAAAGAAATAATTCAACTTTGAGAGAAAATACACTCTAGAGAAATTTCACTTCATATTGAGTCTGCATCCCTTTGTCCTTGAAAGTTTGAACCCCTTGTTCAACCCCCAATCTCTTCCTTCTTTATGATGGAGAACCTCATTGGATCCTTTATATGAGATTGCCTTTGGAGGAGGATTGAAGTGGTGGAGACCTAGTTGGAGGGACTTAGTTTCTCTATTATGATATGTGATGTTACAGAAGTTTGTCACCTATATACTTCTGTTGATTATTTTAATAGAAATACTCTTTTCTTATCCAATTAATATGTTGCAAATATTAGAATTATTATTCCATGGGCATATTTGTCATGTATGTTAATGGATTATGCTAATATATATGCTAAAATTATATATTGTCACCATATGCTTGCGTATCTTGGTTTTTGAGGACAAGTTGTAGGTATAAATCTTTGAGTTGTGTGCTCAATGGTGGTCTTCATCAAACTTTCAGACGAGGTAGGCTCTTGGCCTTGTCTTGTTAGCATTTCATTTATGTAACATACTTGGGATTAGAGTTGATTTATAAGTGTCATTCCTTATGTTGTGGTTTACCCCATGCCATAGAGAGATTTTCCTCATAACAGTGGTCGCCCACCTATTCCACTTGCTTAAATTATAGTTTCCATCTTGGCAGTTTTTCTATAGTTTTTCGGGTCCCAAACTTCTGGGGCCATTTTGAGGCCCTAAACAATGTTTTTTTTTACATTCAGAATGTGTACTCCTCGGCTATACCTTCCCAAACGGGTGCCTAATTCCCCATATGGAGATCGTAGGAAAATGGTGTGCTCTCGGGAAGTTGAAGTATCAACTACCCCCATCGGGGCCCACAAACCTTTTGGAATTTCATCTTCTAGGGTTAGAGTTTTTTATGTTAAGGGTTTTATCATTTATGCTTTATGTTAAAAATGAATTTGGAGCATCATTTTAATCAACTTCCTATGAATGAGCATAGTCGACACATCTCTCTTTAGAGATAAGCTACCACCATTCTAGCTAGCTTGTGTGCTTTGCCTTTTACAATCTTTTGTATTCCAGGCAGTCATTAATAGAATCTAAGTTTTACTATTTATTGTATTATTGTGTTCTTTGCAATATCTCTATGTATCTCCTTGTTATATCTATGTTATATTTCTTCCTTCATGTCATTCTCAAAATAATATGGATCACATGTTCTCTCCTTCACAACCCCAACATTTAATAGGTTGTTGCCTTGGTATTTTTCCCAAAGTTTCTATCATTCTGGGATCATTTGGAGTTGCTTGCACCTGAAAATTATTTCTAAAGAATGGTGGCTTGTTCTTCTTCTTCCTCTACTCCATATTAACTTTCTTCTTATCTTCCCAAGCATTTTTGAAGGTTTCTCTTCATCTATACCATTCATAGAGACATTTGGCTCTCCTTATTGTTTCATCCAATGTCTTGGGATCATCATACTGAATCTTATCACTAAATATTGATGGTATCCCACTCAGAAACCTTTGAATCTTGACCTATTCATCCTTGATGAAGCCAACATACTTCAACAGTTCTAAAAATATCCTCTCATACCTATCCATGGTCATACTCCCAAGCTTGAGTTCAAAGAACTCCTTCATCTTTCTAAAATAATAATCCTTGGTCAAGTATTTCTTCTTAAAATACCTTTTGAACTGCCTCCAAGAGAATTTATTATCATCAATGTGTTGTACTTGTACAAGTTGATCCCACCACATTGATGTTTTCCCCTTCAGTTGGTAAATGACAATTCTTCCTTCTTCATGTGAGGAATAATTGTGAAACTGAAAATATTTCCTCATTCCCAATAGCCAAGTCTTTGCATCCTCATCCTTCTTGTGCTCACCATCAAAGGTAGGAGGTTTGATATTATTCATTTCTCCTTGCAATTCATCCACTCCATAACTTCTCTTATACTTTCTAATAGGAGATAAGCTTGGACTACTCTCTTCTCTCTTAATTGAGTGCCTTGGTGAGTGATGGTGATGTCTATAAAAACTTATGTATTATCTTCTTTTATCATGAGATTTGTGTCTCTTTGACTTTCTTGAGTATGTCCCCATTATCCACTTTCTTCTCTATTATATACAAAATATGCAACAACCTGATATCGATTCCATCTTGCTTCTCTTTGTATTTCATAATCCTCTCATTATCAGCTTTATAACTCAACATATCTCTTTGCAGGCTCTTTATAGTCTCCACCAAATTCATGCTTTCCTCCTTGCTGACACACAACCCCCTGACTTCATCTTCATGGTTGTAGGTTCTATGTGATTCTTCCATGTCTCTCCTCTCTATGTTGCTTCTGATATGTGTTAATTTCCTTTAACTCTACAAAATGTGTAGGTAATAGAATTTGTTAGACTATAATAATTTAACAAATCTATTAAGATTATGCACCATTATGCCCTTTAAAAAAAACACCAGAAATAGTCTTTCTTATTCCTTGTGAATTATATAGTTCAATTCACATTTTTGGGTCAAGGTATGGATTCCTTTACCCAAGACCTTTCCAATGACTACTTTCTTTCTCAATTATGAGTCTTGAGCAGAAAGTTACAGTCATTTGATCATTACTCAGTTACTCCATTTTGCACACCTTTCAAGTAGGTGCAATTTTAGCTAGGTCCATGCATCCTTTACACCTTCTCCTTTGGACGTTTGACAAGAGCTCAACTAGGTTCCTTCATGACAATTTTTTGTAAAATTTGACCAAGTTTCACCTTCATCTGGGCTCCAAGCTATTGGTTACAACATGTTCAAGTTTTGGATAATTTACCTCTTTTAGCAGTGAAAGCTACAAGATTCGTATACCTCCTCCTGTGCACTTTTAGGTGCCCAGATTATCAATATAACCCCATGACTATATTCTATGGCTCAATATATTTCCATAAACTACTCCTGTGCCCCTATCCAATCCATGAGCAGGAAGTTATGGCTTCCAAAATTCAATTAGGCCTCATTTTTACCTTGCACTATTTGGCATGCAACTTCCTCGTACATGCTTATTTTACGAATAGTTTAGATTGTTATAAAGTTATCTCCGAGTTGTTTCATTTTATAAGTAGAAACTATGTGTCTTGGAAGGACATGTTTGGTACAAATTTGATTTTTTTTTTTAAATGTGTTTAGGCCTTCAAAATTGTCCTGCAAGTTAATGACCTGGAAAACACCTAATTTTTCTAGTAATACCCACTATTTTCTGAGAAATTTCACTAATTTCTGCTGACATGGATGCTAAGGCAGCATTCTAGGTCCACCTAGTACCCTAATATGACACCATGTCATCTTCCTTCGTCGCCCTGGCCCTACCTTGTCAGTGTCTAACACCTTCTATCTCTTTCTTCTTTCTTTCATAAACTTTAACTATAATTTACTTTATAACTTTATAAGTTAATTTTTAATTAACTTTATAAGTTAATTTTTAATTAACTTACTACAAACCCACTTGTATCGGTTTCCACATGGCACCACTACAATGGTCCATGCCACTAGCGAGTCCCATCTTCCCTGCCAAATATCCACCTGATGTCTTCTCATATGCCTTGGGGATGGGCGGGTCCCATCTCTCACCTTTTTCTTGGCGTGTGGGGCTAAATATATGCACTATTAATTCCCACATTAAATTATCAATCGGGGCTCATAAACTTTGAGGTGTAGGCACAAGAAATGCAGGAGTAGAGGATAACTATCCTAAGGCCGACGATAATCTGAACAAACTAAGCAAATTAAAGAAAAACAAACTGCAAGAAATACACTAAGGATTCATCATTGGGACATAGGAATAACTTAGTGTTATAAAGGATTAGATCAAAGTCTTTCATGCACTCAAGTGATGCTCATGTGATTAATCATGAGTAGTTGACTTAAGTTTCATGTCCTTCAATGGATTCAAGGAGTGGTTAACAAGATAATCAAATGGAGAAAAATTAACACTATGGAAATCGTCATTGGGTTGCAGAAGAACCAATGCAATAAGGGTTCTGAGTTGTAATCTTTCATGCATGGTTGTTCATGCAACTTTGCAAGAATATCTTATTAATGTCTTAACCTTCAATGATTATTTCCTATAGTGGAGCCACACACATGCTACAAGAAAACAAGTCTAGGAATAAAATAAATAAGCAAATAGGATAACATACTTGCAAATGAATTGAAATGTGAATGTAGGAAATGAACCTAACTAGGAAAGCTAGAAAAAATGGCAAAACACACAAAGAAAACTGATCATCATACACACAAGGATTTAATTATCCATATGCATTCAACACCATGTTTACACTATATAAATTCGAACTGCACACAGGTACCATATCAGGAACAGTAGCAGGTACCGGAATAGGAATAGTAACAGTAGCAGGTACCGGAATAGGAACAGTAATAGGTATCGGATGTAGTGTAGGAATATAATAGACCAGGGTGCAGAAAGATAACCGAGTGTAGGAAACGGAAATTTGGGTACATGAAACAAAGTTGTAAAAACTAATCTATAGGAGCTACTCAAGGATAATTCTTCGAATGGATACAACAGTGATACACAAATGACAACAAACATCAAAAATAAATATGATGGAAAACATATACAAAGTAATAGATGTCTAAACTATGATGGGAAACATGGATAGGAAGAAGAATTAATGAAAGAGGTCATTTGTAATTCTTATAATCAGATGATAGCAATGTGTCATAAAAAAATAACAACAAAGTGTAATGAAAATGGAGTGTGTTTGGATGGGATTAGTTGTGGGTTATGATAGTGATTTGGTGAAAATAAGTTCTTGACAAAACAACGCATTCACACAGTATTTCATGAACATGTTTTGAGATCCCTGTATTTTCAATTTAGAGAACAATCTGAACATGTAACAATTATGAAAGAGATAACAAATGAAATTGCATCGGAATATGTGAATTGTATGCAAATGAAGAATCTCTCTTGAGTATTTAATAAACCCTGAATTCATAAAACTAAATAAAATTTGCAAGCGCGAATTAAACCACATATAAGAAAACTAAAAACGCAATTATATTCTATTATACTAAGCAAATTAAAACATGGAAACACTTACCCATACTAAGGGGCCCTTCTTAGATGGCCAGTTATGCCTGAGAACAATCAGATCAAGCCAAACAGATGCACCATGGATCAACAACAATCATCTTTTCATTTAATCATGGGACTCTGTTTTTACACGGCTATGAACTCCTTAAAGATTTCTCAAGAACAAATCTCCCACTTACAAAAACTTCATGACCAAACCCCAAACTCAGAAAAATGAATTTGATAATTTAGGAAAAAATCACAAAATCTGAGTTTTACAGTGATTTGGGAAAATTCGAGTTAGAGATCCACCCATATCTTCGAAACCAATTCAATTTTGAAAAAGTGCCCTCCATTTACTCAATTTTCCACCTTCTGGACAAAATCCATATCTTATAATTTTGAGATCTTCCTTCATCTACATGAAAATCGAGGCGCAAGTTGGTACCATAATTCTAGAATTGGTATCGGAATTCTGTAGGATGTTGGTACCGGAATTCTGTAGGATGTTGGTACTGAAATTATGTAGAACCTTCTTAGTATCAAATTGAGTACCAAACTGTTGACTATAACATGTTTCTTAGAGACAAACACATTAGTAAACCATTATTGATAAAACCATGCTAAAAACAAATTTAATCATTAAAAATACAAGAAATCATTCATCATTAACCACAAGGTAAAATGGATACATTTTAGTGAAAATTGGTAATATAATGGTTATGAAATATGTGGTAAGTACATAACATGGCTTGTGAAAGACGATTTTATATAGTACAAAATATGACATATTTGGAGCTCAACATGGCATGTGAACAACTTGTCTCCACCCTCGATCCAATGGATGAGATCAGAGCATGATCAACTACTATTTTTCATTTCACATCCCCCACTTGTGCGAGGGTTAAAATCCCTCTGCAATGCGAGAGTGGTTTCGTCCAGTGCTACATGGTGTCATACCATTGGCTTGACATCACCAAAATCCTTTTGCAAATCCACCTTGCTACCATGCGATACCACTTGTGGTATATCTCCCTACCACCTCGCCTATGCAGCACCCATGTCATCCTCGGTCCCGCCACCTCACACTACCGACCCTACCACCATAGCACCGTGGACTTGCTAGCTCCCAAATCTAACGACGGAGATGCGAGAAGATCTACAACTAATTTTCATTTCGCATGGTGAAGTGGTCGGGAGGTTAACAATGCCTCACAATGTGAAACCACTTACCACCCAATGATATGTGGAATAATCCTATTTGTTTCACATCCTTAAGATCTTCCTCAAAAACCACTTGGTCATGATGCAAAATAACTTTTGTGAAACCACTACTGGTTTGGTCACTCCACCAGTCGCACCACCACCGTGGCTTGGCACCTCACCATCAAACTTGCCACCATCTACTATCGTGGATCTACCTCCATGACATCCCATGTCACCGCCACCAAATGGCCTCCACATCATTGTTGACATCATGTACAAAACAATACTCAATTTTTCCCAAATTTCAAATTTTCCCAAAAATGCATAATTTTCAGTTTTCGTACAAGCTGCAATGGAAGCTCTAAAATTAATCTCCCTATGGCCAATTTCATTCTCGTTCATGTCAATTCAACTATTGCATTCAAAATTCAACACCTCTGTGCCAATTTCTCTATGAATTCCACTTCAAAAATTGGGGCTTTTTCCTGACTTCACCCAATTTCGTCATGGTTCCACTGTAAATTCCAATATTCGACCATCTACAAGTCCAAAAATGCCCAAAATGAGATTAAAATTGGGAATTTTTAATTCTTGGGATAAATTTCCTCAAATTCCCCATGAATTATTCCCCAATTTCATAGCAACATTTTTGTCAAACAAATCACATACATGGTATGAAATTCAATTTCTGCAATTTCATCTTCAACATTTTGTCTCTTGCCCATACATGCTCAGTATTGAACATGTGGCTATGATACCACATTGTAGCATCCCTAGCCCCAAGCTCGGCCATGCCACACAATATTGAACTCGTGGCTCCGATACCACATTGTAGCATCCCCAACCCCAAGTTGGGCCATTCCACACAATATTTTGACTCATGGATACCATAAATTAATAAAAATGCTCTACATATGAACAAAATTATGCAGACTAACAATAAATATATACATGCATAATTATACAAGAAAAAACCATAATAGAGATACATAAATAATCACACAGACGTTATAACAAACACATAGAAGACACTTATATTTTCTGAAAAACCACCAACTATGTGTACACATTAGACTTTCCTTCCACCCACAAAATATGTTGATCATAAACTCTTAGTAACAAGTCACCCATGAGATGAGGCTAGAAACTCCACCAAGGTACAGGAATTCTAAGCCAAGATAACGTCTTTCGAATATCAGAATTATGCTCAGGCCAAGCTGCCAAGTCTAGCAAGCTTTCCTATCCTACAACCTCTCATTCCCTGCATCCTGTCCCACCCCAAGAAGTGTTCCCCTTCTCTTCTCAAGAGTCCTTTGGTTGCCCCACTTCCCTTCTGGGGCTTCAACAACATGTTGTACAGGAAGTCTCAGAGTTCTATAGATGCATCATGGCCCACATGGAAGCAATTCCCAGTAGTTCTCTCACCCAGAGAAAATGCACATAGGATTGACAATCTGCTTCTTCATAATGAACACAATCCTAACAACCTCCTTCTTCTGCTTAGACTACCTAGGTTTACTGGTTACAAACAACTCCAAAACCTTCCAGGTACATGTACGAATGATGATGGTAGGGGGAGTACAGATGACAAGATTCAAGGTGAGAATGACGAGAGAATGATGGAAGAATAATGGGAAATTACACTAAATTCCCATTTTTTATATGCATGTTATCAACTTGACACTTGTCATGTTGGGAACTACATGGGCCCCACATGGTGATACGTTCCCCACACTTAGGAACTTGGGATAAATATAAATATATCTCATATATTAGAATTTAAGAAATATTATTATAATAATTCCTTGGTGTAATCCCCCTTGGGTTAGCCCCTCTTCCTAGACCCTTAGCCCTCTTTCCCTCTAGTGGAGTTCTAGCCCCCCATATTCTTTTGTCTGGTTGGTCTACAACAGTGATGTATTTTTTTATTAATATCTGAGTGTGATTATATATTACAATGATAGGCTCACTTGCATTTTAGCATCCATGATCTCCAACCTATTAAGCACACAGACACCTTAGTCTGAAAACATATATATCAAGGCACTCTGGCCCAAAATACCCCAGCTCACCGGCCTATATGTACATTTACAATTGTGGTTCATCCTAGGGGTATTGAAAACATAATAAATCATGCCTAAACCATCATCAAATATTGTCAATCATGGTGAATCATAGTCAACCATGTTAAAGATGGTTAGCTAAAATAAACCATAATCAACCATGGTGTATAAAAGTCAACAAAACTTAATAATACATAACCCTTGTTGAATGTCACAATGCAACGTAGCAAGTCATGTGAACCATAATTAAACATTTTCAAACATGATCAACCATAGAACAATATGGTGAACCATTTTTAACTGTGTTAAACATGGTTGACTATAGTCAACCATGCCTAAACATAGCCATCCATCTTCAACCATAATAAAAAATTGTCAACCATAGCCAACCAAAGTTAACCAAAATCAAACATGATCAACCAAAGAAAATTGTATTCAAGCATTGTTAACCATAATGAAGTCTGATCAACCATAATCTCCCATAGTCATAGTCAAACATAGCCAACCATATTTAACAATAGTCAAACATGGGAAACCATAGTCTTCCATAGCAACCCATGTTCAACTGTAATTGACCATGGTTAAACATTGTTTACCATAGTTGGTGATAATCACATGTGCCAAGCATGGTTAACAATGGTCAAACATAATCAACCATAGTCGAACTATTATTAAACATAGTCAAACATGGTGAGCATAATCAACCATGTTAAACATGCTAGAGAAACTTCTAGATCAAAACTGTGTGTGGAGTTTTGATCCAGAAGTTTCTCTATAATTATGACTAACTGTGAAAACCTGCATACTCAGACATGTTAAACATGTTCAACCATAATGATTCAACTTTTTAACTACAATCAATCATGACCAACCAAAGTCAACCATATCTATGTCTAACATATTTGATTATATTGATAATATTATAATAAATTATAATATAAATTTAATTGTTAATATCTTTAATAAAGTCTTGTATTATATTTTATTATAATAATTGATATTTCATATCTCATATAATAATTATATATAATTTTTCGTATTATAATTTAATATTAGATTGGGCCTAATGGTTAAGAACATGTGTTTCCTCCTATAAGGTCACAAGTTCAAATCCAGAGCGGGGTAGGGTCTATACACCTCCGTAGATTTAGCAGTCAAATCGTTGTGCGGAGGGGGTCCCTTGTCCCACAAGCAAGGGAGTCTCATATACTAATTTGGTGTATGGCTTGGTCATGACCTTAAAATTTTTGATCATAAAGATTGTCTTATGGTCTTTAAGTCAACCTCACGAGGATAAATCCCCCTACGTTTTTAAAGAGGTGGTACTCCTCTATTTCAAATAACATACAAGAACATAAAAATTCTTGAAAAAGGACCAAGTTTATTATTGAAACAAAATATTCACATGTAAATAATACCTAAGAAAGGACCAGGTATCTTATATAAAGAAAATATTTACAATATGTTACAAGATTATAAACTAAAATAGTATGCAGTAAAATAGGACAACAATTCAATCACATCATTCATCAAAGTAGAACACAATATTCAACAAAAGGGAAAGGAAAGTATCGACTGTGTATAATAGAGAACTATAAATGATCATTTCATTAAATCCAATAAATATTTTGATAGACACACATCTTAATATCATACTTAAATTCAAAGTCTTGAGAAAACAATAATGTTATGTCCCAAAATAGTTCTATGGGAACCTCAAAAAATAATAGATGTCTTTAAATCAATAAAGAGTATTGTTTTGGGTTACAAATAAAATAAATTTTGTTTGTCCTTCAAACAAGATTGGGATGGGGCTCTTGTGGACCATAAAATATTTCATTCTCTATTTCTCTCAATTCAATACTTAGTTGGTGAAATGTGTCCTCAATATCATCATTATTGTTAATGTATCAGACCAACCACCTTTCATCCTCATCTTCAGAGAATTCAATTGAGTCAGTAAACTCACTCACCCATGCAACCTTTGATATTTCAAGTTGTTCCAATATTCGAGTTCTTTTGTAAGATCAACGAGTTTTATAAAAAGGTCACCTCTTTTGATTTTCAAGCATCCAACTTAGTCAACATTTTTCTTAAACTTTTAATTATTTTTAACCAGCAAGCATTGATATGCTTCAATCGGATACTAGAGGGAAGGTTCTATTCTCTTTTGTGGGTGTCACTTAAACTTGAAACTTTTCCCGCAAATGTTCCCACAACCTCCTTGTAAAAACCTTCGTCATTCTCTAAATCCTTTTTGAGATACTCTCTAAAATGCATAATCCTTGTTGAAAAAATGATTGAGCTATGTGCTAGCTCCCAGATTTCGTGGATTAGGTCTATTCTTTTTTGAATTCCATCTCCAATGTATTTTCTCACAACCAAAAACAAACTGGAGGAACCTTTCAACTTAATATTTTTTTATGGGATGTCCTCAAGGGTAAGTGTTGGTTGAATTGCAATTAAAGGCTCAACAAACAATGCTTTCAGAATTAGAGTTGTCTCTAATTCATTTATTTTTTCTTTTAGAATTAAATTTTATTTCTCAATACTATAAATGGATTCTTTTAGTGTTTCCACGGTTTCTTTGTAAAACTGTACAATTTTTTAGGATGCAACTCCATGAAAATCAATTTATGATTTCCATTTTTCAGACACTTTCTTATTTTTCATGTTAACCTTCTCTATTAACAATTTCTTGGAATTTTTATTGTAGGTCGCGTGGTGAAGTGTGATAGATTCTTCTTCAAATATCTCTTGTTCTTGGGTAACCAGATCCTCAACAATTTCATGGGTTTCCAAAATTCATTATTCTGACCAACTAGGTTCTTCTAACACTTAATCCACATCCATTGCTTGGGGACTTTCTTCAATTTCAGGTATTTCTAGCCTTGTTTTATGGGTCTCTCTCTTTATTTTAGCATAAGTATGCACAACATGGGACTTTTCCATATTTTTCTTCATAGGGTCTTTTTCACTGCCATCATCTTAGTTTCTGGTAGGTGTTTTTCTTGTTTCTAGACTGTTAGTTCTTCTCTATGAAACACTAGGAGAATTGGGGGTTTTGCTTGTTACTTCTTTTCCCTTTTGTCTATAACACTCATTAGTGCTAGATAAATCTTTGATATCATTCAAGGCTTCATCAACTGATTTCTTGGGGATATTTTGATTTTCACCTCCTCCTTCCTTAAACTGTTCAGACTTACAAAAATAAGAAGATTATTCCGCTAGAGACATGTACACAAAAAATAGGTCATTAGGGTCGAAACCCTTGATGGATTTAGCTTCTTTCATGCCAAGTTGGTCAAATTGTCCTACAAAATCATCCAAATGAGAAATATGTTTTACAACAACTTCTCCAACTCTCCAGGGAAATGGAATGAAATGTTTATTTCTTTTTTCATTAAAGAAGTGTGCCTAGTACTTGTATTGTCTGCATACTTCAATAACAAGGTGTCTATTAGATACATAGAAGGGGAGAAAGAAGGGTTTCTCTTGGAAGCTGAATAATCTTAGAACACTGAAATCCTATGTAGTCTCAAAAATTCATTTCTCTGAGAGAAAGGAGGTAGCCTCAAGTGATAGTATCAATGTGTTAGGACCAAAGACTAATTTTTTAAATTCAGAAATAAAAATGTTGTGTAATGGGTAGAAATTGTATTGAGCCTTTGATCTAGGAGGATCCAGAATGTTCACAGAATGTCCAAGAAGATCCAAAATACTCAGAGAGGTCCAGGAGGATTTAGAAAAGTTCAAAATTTGACCATCTCAAATGCTCTTGAAAACTGCATCATTGCGTAGAGCTCAATGATAGCTTTCCAACGGCATAAAAATCACCTCAAACAAAGTACGTATGAAAAAGTTATGGATGGAAAAGTTCAGGTTAATCTAGGGCAAAAAGGAAAAAATCAACAGGGCCAAGATGACATGTGTCACCTCTGCAAGGGTGACACATGGCACAACCATACATGTCATACAGTTCTGACGTGGCGACCACACATGGTGAAACATGGTAGGAAAGTGATGTGGCATGTCCAATTGATAGGTCACTTAGAAATTTGTACAGTCCAGGTGGACCAATCATGTTTTGACATGTGGTACAAGGGAGATAATAAGAAACTACCATGTGGAAGTCCCTCATTGGCCTATCATGGTTAATGTTGTATAAAATTTTATGAAATTTGTACAGTCCAGGTGGACCCATGTTTTGACATGTGGTACAAGGGAGAGAATAAGAAACTACCATGTGGAAGTCCCTCATTGGCCTATCATGGTTAAGGTTGTATAAAAATTTTATGGGAGTCTGGAGGATCGAACCCATGACTTCCCAAGACCTTATCCAAGTCCTTCTACCATCACACCACTACATCATTTCTTAACCATATGTGTTGGCAATAATATTTAACCTTGGTCAAAGTTTTATCCGACGGAAAAAAGGGCCAAGGGCCTATCCCTCAACCAATTGTATGAGGTTATATGTATTGCAATATGACCACACCTATGTTCGCGCAAAGGGGCTATTAAAAAATTTGGTTATAAACCATAAAAAAAAACATATATATACCACACTTTATAATAGTCAGCCAACAAAGGAGGGGATCAAGGAGGTTTGAACCCGCGACCTCCCCCAATATAGTACCATGCCTTAACCATTGTGCCAAAGGCGCCTCTTGTTAAGGCATGCCCACTAACTAATATTTATGGCCTACCTAAAATTATGGATGGAGGTTTGGGCCACCCACTCCCTATTTATGGACACATATCCCAATGTTGGCATAGAACCCAAGGTAGACACAGATCCCAAGGACAAGTACAGTATGGATTGCATAGATTTGTGTGCATGGAGAGGAGCCTAATTTGGCATTGTCTCGATATGTGTTCCATGAGGTACTTTGTCCAAACATAGACATGTTTATACTCATTTTTCATGTTTTCCTGAGAGGAGTTCAATGGTGATGTTAGTTTTGTGCTAAGATGTCATTCGTGAAAGTATTAGTCCATATTTCCATTAATGAGCGCCATAATGCGTTGTTTGGCATGTAAAGAAGGTAAAATTGAGCCAATTAAGAATATGGGCGACTTTATACTCATCTTTCTCAGAATTTTGTAAGGAATTCAATGGTAAATTCATTTTCTGATTTTGAGCAGCAGAATTAAAGAGATTCATTCAAATTGGCTTTAGCAAGTCCATATTGTAATGTAATTTGAAATTTTGAGATTATGAAGAACAATATCACTATCTAAAGGAGACTTGAAGATGAAGTAATATATGTCATCAATATTGTATAATTTGAGTTCTTTTATTTTCTAGTGTGTTATCTCATAATTCTTCAAATTAATCATCAGTTTGTGAGATTTTGGATAAGAAGCACAACATCATTTTTCTGCAAATACCCTCAATACGATCAAGAATTAATTTTGAATCAAGTTAGATGCTAACATGTATATTTTAAAGGAATAAGTGGTATCTACGGATTTTTGGATCAAGTGGTATCAGAGCTAGTTTTGATGTGTTTTTGCAAGTTGTTGATGTGACGAGGTCCAAGACTTAAGTTGGTGAAGATTTTGAATACTCATGTTGAGAGGACAAAATTAGTAAATCTCTCATGAATTTAAGGCTATAGAAGAACATTAACCGAAAAATTTAGAAAGAGAATTCTGAATTATGGATGCAACTGCAAACTCTCAAGGAAGAGAAGCAGAAGCTACAAGATCGACTAATATGTCATGAAGAATTTCATAGAGGTATTTTTTATGAGTTGGAAAGGAAATTTAAGATCAAGGATCGGGTATTGGCACTAGCAACATCATTCCATGAAGAATGGCAAGTCAAGAATTTAAAGTCTCTAATGCAAGAGAAACTAACTCCTTTAAAAGGCATGATCAATAAGGATGATTCTTTGTATTATTCTTTTCCCATCAAGATGGAGAATGCTTGAGGATGGATGAAGCAAGGAGAAATTCAAATAAATAGGCCCTTCATAAGTAGTTAGTCTTACCTTCGAGTCTAGAGAAAGGTAACAAATCTAAGACATCTCCAGATAAATATATGCATTCTAAAGAGGGAATGAAGATGATTCCTACTAGTAAATGGTCTATGTATCCATGTGCTTCCCATGGAACTAGTAACCATGATATGGAGAAATGTCGAAGAAGACAATTCATGCAAGAAAATCCATCCAAGAAGAAGGCTAAAGGTAAAGGTCATTTCTCAAAGAAAAGGAAAAGGGGGAATGACAAGAAGGGATCGTGGTTCCAAGATAAGAACAAAATACTCTACTCATATTGTGGTAAGAGTGGACATCATATTGAGAAGTGTTGGACACTTTATCCACACCTATTTCCGAAGCAAAACAGAAAATATGTAAGCACTTGTAAGAAGATAAGCAGCAACCCCGGATGAAGTTAATAATCTTGCTGAAAGATTTGAGAAAGAATAATTCTTGATGGTTGGTATTAACATAGTGATATATGAAGACATCGAGGAATGGTTCTTGGACAGTGGCTCATCTCGCCACATGATAGGGTGAGATCACTATTCCTGAATTTCTCAGAGATCGACACAAATTTCTATGTACAATCTGTAACTAACACCAGACAAGCAATAAAAGGCTATGGATATGTAAGATTCCAGCTCAAGTTAGGAGGATTTATGGGAATAGAACATATATTATATGTTCCAGATTTGAAAGTAAACCTACTCTCAGTTGCAGATTTTGTGTTTGAAGGATATGTAGTCGCATTTTAGAATGGAAAAGTACTTGTGTATTCAAGGGAAACTACTCAAGACACAACAGTAGTGCTTGGTGTTTAGAAGGAGAGATTATATAGGTTACTGAGAACTGTTGGAATTTTAAATTTTCTAGTTACAAAATTACAATTATTTAATCCAATAGTAATTGTAGTAGGATCAATAAAAGATAGACAATCACAGATACAATATAACATAAATATTATCCTAGGAAACCCTCATGGGGGAGAAAACCCAGCAACCAAAATCCTCAATATAGATTCCTTCAACCAGTACAATGATGCATTATAGCTCTCCAAGAAAGACCAAGACCAAAACATGAAAAGAACCAGACTCCAAGACTTGTGCACTAGACCTTCTTATGCACTCCAAGATGCACAAGAGAAGTGTGTGAGTGTGTCCAAATGAGAGGAACCTATCCTCTATTTATACACAACAGTTTATATTGAAGAGACGTGACTCTTGACCTAACTAACCCATAAAACAGGGTCGACTAGACACAATGGGGTTTTTTACAATTATAAGTAAAATACCAATAATATAATAATTTATGTTGAGACGGCTTGTACAATATAACTATAATAACCTTTTAAAGGTTTGAATAAAACAAATATACAAGAATATCTTACATAGTTACACCAAAAATATTAACACTCCCTCTTAACTAGGAAGTTATTCTTTCCATACACATACTCCAAGTCTGATATCACACGAGATCACATCCATTGACTGTTGAACATGTGAATCTATATATCCTCGGATATACATAGTGCAACATGACTTCACCCCGTGCAATCAAGGTCAGTGGGTAGCTCTCAATAGCTACAACATGTCCCCAGGACATCCACTCCCTGTGATGCATCAATACTCGATCATGTGCACTCATGTCTCAGTGCCAACCCTTTTTCATGCTGGATGAGAACCACTAGACTCGATGCCAACCCTTTTTCATGCTGGATGAGAACCACCAGACTCGATGCCAACCCTTTTTCATGTTAGATGGGATTTTTCCATACTCGTTGTCAACCATTTTTAAAGTTGGATGATTTCCACCTATCACTCCCTCTGAAGAGGGACCACACCAATCTTTTCCTTGAAGTACTCGAAATTCATCCTCGACAATGGCTTGGTGAACACATCTACAACCTGATCCTTGGTAGTCACGAACTGGAGCCTCGTTTCTCCCCTTTGTGCCATATCCCTGATATCCTAGTATCTGATCTCGATATGCTTCAAACTGTAATGGAACACCGGGTTCTCTGACAAATTCATGCAACACTGGTTGTCACACCAAATGCAGGTCACCTCTAATCTGAGACCAAATAACCTAGACAACAACTTCTGAAGCCAAATGATTATTTGTTCGTTGCTTCTTCATCCATACTAAGTGCCACACATGATTGATTTCTACTGCTCCACGAGACCATACTGGAGCCAAGATTGAAACAATATCTGGAAGTGTTCTTCTTGTCAAGAATATTGTCATCCCAATTTGAATCTGAGTATCCATACAATCCAAACTCATGGTTAGATCTATACCAGAGACCATGATCTAGAGTACCCTTAAGGTACCTCAACACATGTTTTGTTGCAACCAAATGAACATGTCTAGGCTGCTCCAAATGTTGACTCAGGGTGTTCACAACAAAACATATATTCGGTCTTATGTTCGTCAAATACATCAATGAGCCCACTATCTGCATGTATAAGGTAAAATCCACAATCTTTGAAGTTGTATCCTACAACAACTTAATATTTGATACCATCGAGGTAACCATGGCCTTACAGTCCAACATCTTGAACCTCTTCAATATTTCCACATCATACTTTCCTTGATTTAGGAAAATCCCATCTGATCTTTGCCAAACTTCTAGTCCCAAGAAGTAGTGCATCATTCCTAAATATTTCATCTTGAATTATGTAGCCAATTTTCTCTTACATTCAGTGATGAGATTTTCCACACCTATTAGAAACAAGTCATCTACATACAACAGTAGAATCATCGGTTCACCATCCTCAACCTTAAAGTAAAGATTAGGATCTGCAGTTCTCTTGGTAAAACCCAAGATCATCAGAAAATTTCCAATCCTACCATACCATGCTCTAGGTGCCTGCTTCAATCCATATAAATCCTTCTTTAATATGCACACATGAATATCCATGTCATGTGTCTCAAATCCAAGTGGTTTCTCCACATAAACTTCCTCTTTTATTTAACCTTTCAAGAAGGTTGTCTTTACATCCATCT
>ML800761.1:7625-21763 GCA_009831015.1 Picea engelmannii
TATATATATATATATATGCAAATAATAATAATGGATGTGGTTAAAATAGTCAACCACATTTCTAATTGTGTCTTGATTTCACAATGAAAGAAAAAAAATAGTCATAAAAACTCTTTAAACATAAAAATATTGCATCCATGATGAAAAATATAATTATAAATGACCATATATACTAAAAAGTGAATATGAAATAAAAAAAAAAACAATTATTTAAACTTGTTTGTCTAAATTGCTTAACACAACAATATAATATAGACATTAAAATATTAATGCAATGTGTCTTAATCTTCAACACAATACTAACATTAATGCAATGTGGCTTAATCTCTTAATTCATATTTTTGCAATCTCATTGCAATTCATTTCTATCACTCTTTCTTGTAACCAAAGACAAAGCTAAATTGTGCTAAACCTTGTCAAAGAGTAAAGGGTTGGGATGGGCTTCTTGTTAGGGAAGGTGAAGAGACAACAACTATTGTACTAAGCCTTGTGAATTGAGTGCAAAAGATTGAGATGGACTTCTTATTAAGGAGGTTGAAGAGGGTGTTGGTGTGTTTGTTAAATAACCAAGAATAATAACTATAGAAGTATGTTTGGAAAAAGAAGTTTAGTTATACTCATTATTAAAACTATGATTTGTGTAAAAGAGTTATATTTTCTTGATAAATTAACTACATTACAGAGGAAAAAATGAATAATTCTAAAAATAACTTAATTTAACAAAAACTCTCATTTTCAAGTTAATTTATAAATTTTCTTTATTTACATTTATGTATATTTAATTATGAGTTTTCACTTGCTTGTATTTGTACATATTGCAATTTTCATTATATTATATTTACAAGATATTGTATTTGTTAAATTTTAATATATTAATATAAACACATAATTTTATTCATTATAATTATTAATTTAAATATATTATTTATCATAAATATAAATAAAATAATTTTAAATTAAAAAAAATCTCATTAAAGTTGAAATTACATGTTCAAAACATGCTACACACAAGACATTTAATAGTAAATGCTTATTGTTTATCAATTATAATGTAATAATAGTATTTTTTTTTTTTGGGTGGGTGTGCATAAATATGTGAGAGTATACCATACATGATGTTGAATCCTCATAATAACATGTTTAACAAAGAAATTCTATTCCCACCAACCCATTTTCGATAGATAATAACAACCCTTCCACTTGCACTTTTTTTTTCCATGAAAAAATTAACTCGATTTTATATAGAGTATAAAATCATTTACAAGACAAGTTCAAAGCCCAATCAGTGATGAGCTGGACAGTAGTCCTCGCACCAGATCAATAAGGCACTGAACAGACAAATACAAGAGAGAAACATCAAACGCTCAATACAGCAGGGCTAGACTAAAATAAAACAGTGAAATCAGCTCAAGATATGGCATAAGTTCCATAAGAAGATAGTCAGCACGGCCAATCAACGATCAGAAGATAGTCAGAAATGTTGCCGAGCTCTTGATCCCGCTGTCACTGTGGAAGAGCATGAGTTTCCCAGCAACTTCTAGAGGCGCTCTTTTTGAGAGGGCATCAGCCTCACGGTTAAATGCTCTAGGAAAATGTTGGAATCTGATGTTTGTGAAGCCCTTGGAGAGTTCACGCGTTTTCTGTTTCCAACAAGCGACGTGGACAGCATTGAGCTTTGACTTGTGAGAAATCCAATCAATGATGACTCTCGAGTCACCACGGACAAGGAGATGTGAGATGGACCAAGAAGTAGCAAGAAAGAGGGAGACCCAAAGTCCCATGAGCTCCGCTTTGGTATTGGTCCCCTGACCACAGTTGAGATACCACTTTGTAATTCTCACCGGATGAGTTTTGAAAATACCCCCGGCTCCACAACAGAGTCCATTTGAGCGGGCCGCACCATCAAAACATGCCAGAGTAAAACTGTCTGGCAAATCCAGGACAATCAATTTGGGAAGTGAGAGCTTCAAGGTAGAAGGGTGCCAGTTGTGGGAAGCAAGGACTCTTCTGAAAACAGCCCGCGTGGAAGGAATCTGATCCTCAAACAGCGCACAATTGCGTTCAATCCAAAGGTTCCAGCTTAATATCACTGCCAGACCATTCGGCGAGGATTTCTTCTGGTGCCAAGAAGTGAAACAGTTAGAAATTGTATCACCGCTCCAGGTGTGAGGGAGATTGAAGTGGTTTAACATGTTTTTCCAAACTTCCTGAGAAAACTAACAGTGAATTAAAAGGTGGTTAATGTCTTCCTGGGATTGGCGACAGAGAGGGCAAAAACCGGGCCCTTCCCACCCCCTCCGGCGAAGTTGATCCCACGTTAATAATTTACCTTTTCCTGCAAGCCAAATAAAGAGTTTATGCTTGAGCGGAATCTTCCAAGTCCACAACTGTGTGAACCAGGAGAAGACAGGCTCGTGGCCTTGTTGGGAAAGCAGAGCAAAGTAAATATTTTTGGCGGAAATGATGCCTGTAGCATCACCTCCCACCCACTTCAGAGCGTCCGGATTGACATTGAGAGAAATGCCTGAAGTCTTTAGTGCAGAAGTATAACGGTCCCATTCCACTGCCTCACGGCCACTTAGTGCCAGATCAAATGGGCCCAGCCACGAATCCGGGAGGTAGTGAGGATCGCTCAGCCTCCCAACCTGCGCCAAGTTGCTCCGATTAGTGGTGCCGAGTTTTGAAAGCAGCGATGAGGAGAGTAACGAACAGTCTTCTACACCGATGATTTTGTCTCTGCCCACCAATATCTCTGTGCCAGAACCCGACAACCATCATAACCAATGGAGGATAACCGGTGAGGCAGCAACTAGACCCCTCCAGATAGTGGAGGCCCTCTTTGGAATTAAGGAAGGCTTACAGAGCCATTCACGAAAGGACAAGGTGCCAAAATATTTATTAGCTACTATGCGGTGCCAAATGCTGTTTATGTTTGCAGCTCTCCAGAAGGAGGAAGCCAGGAGGGCTGTATTAAAGTAGACGAGATTTTTTAAGCCCCATCCACCTGTCTTTTTGGGCCTAGTCAGAACATCCCAACCACAGAGATGGAAACTATGAATTCGCCCCGTTCCATTCCAGAGGAAATTTGAAGAGAGTCTTCGGATGGATTTGATAACCTTTTTAGGGATTCTCTCCAAGGTCATCCAGTAGACCGCCAAGCCTTCCAGAACCGCTTTGATCAGTGTAAGGCGGCCACCCAATGAGAGCCAGATGTTGCACCAGCCGCCTATCTTTCTTTCAAAGAGTCTAACAAGCCACTGCCACTCGTCAGGTGAAGAGGCTCTCAGCATGAGCCGATACCCTAGATACTTGAAACCAACACTCAAGTCAAAGAAGGAGAAAGGGATAGAATTTTTAAGACAAATGAGCTCTGGCTCCGTGAGACCCCAGTAGTGGACAATAGATTTAGAGTGATTGATGGAGAGGCCCGAGGCTGTACAGAAAAGAGAAATCACGTCTTGTATAACAGTCCACTTTGCTGGGTCAGCGATTGTCATGAGGAGGACATCGTCTACAAACATCAGGTGAAACAGCTTAATGAACTTTGAGACTTTAATACCTATGATTTTTTGTTCGGTGAAGCTTTTAGTGAGAAGGAGGCTGAGTCCCTCCATAATCAAAATAAAGAGGTAGGGGGATAGGGGGCATCCCTGTCGGAGTCCCCTCTCCATTTTAAAGAAGCTAGTAGCCTCCCCATTGATTAATACAGCGATATTGGCACCTGAGACACAAGCAAGAATCCAATTAGAGAGTTTTTCACCAAATCCAGCTGAAAAAAGCACAAGTCTCAGGAAGTCCCAGTCAATGTTGTCGAAGGCTTTTTTAAGGTCCAGTTTCATGATCAGTGCTTTAATATTTTTCTGCTTGATGCTGTGGATGCACTCATGGGAAGCCTCGACAGCATCCTGGATTCTTCTGCCTTTTAAGAAGCCGAGTTGTTCAGATGAAAGGCTTCTGCCAAGAAAGGGTTTGATCCGGTTGGCGATGACTTTTGAGATCAATTTGTAGACCAGGTTGCAGAGGGAGATGGGTCGGAAATCATTGAAGGAGAGCGAGCAGTCAGATTTCAGGATCAAGGCCAAAAAAGTAGAGTTGAGGCTTCCAGAAATATGACCTTTTAAACGGGAGTCCTCCACCATCTGAAGTAAATCTTCTCCTACGAGATCAAAGAAGAAGATGAAAAATTCCGTAGTCCAGCCATCCGGCCCAGGACTTCTCTCCTTTTTAAAGTGAAGCAGAATGTCTTTGATTTCAGAAAGAGTAACAGGTTTAAAAAGATCTGAAACATCTTCAGCCGAAAAGATTGGGGAATAGAGACCGGCTGTAGTAGTCTTTTCCAGAAGATTAAGATTACTGTGTGTTTTAAAAAGATTTTTAAAATAAGACACAGCCTCCGCCTTTATCTCCTCATGCCCACGAATCGTCCCCTTATCCAAGCTGTCGATTGACCAAATTGATTTCCTGCTTCTGTTGTAACTGGCCAAATTGTGGAAATACTTGGTGTTGGAGTCACCGCTCCTTAACCAAGTCACCCGACTCCTCAATCTCCAAGCGTTTTCTTGATCCCTTAAGATGGAGGATCTGTTCAATTCGAGAGAGGATAAAGATGCAGAATCCGCCTCAGACATGGAAGAGTGAGCCGCTGTAATGATAAGCTCTTTTATTTTTTATTCCAATTCAACAAGACGAGTCGATTGGGCTGTTTTTAACTCCATAAACCATAACTTTGAACGATGTTTAAGAACCTGGAGTTTCCAAACCAGTCGACGCTGTGGGTTTACTTCTTCCAAGAAGCGGAAATCCCTCCAGACCCGATGAACCAAAGCCGAGTAGTCTTCATGTTCAAGCCAATGATGATTGAATTTAAATAGAGTCGATCGGTGCAGCTTCGGAGGCGATAAATGTAGGAGGATCGGGGCATGATCCGAAACGAAGGGAAGTTCAATCCACGAAGATGGTCGTGACTCAGAAGACAAAAAAGACTCAGCCACCAAAAAACGATCAAGCCTTCTAGCAATGGCATCTTTACCTGTGCGCCCATTCCGCCAAGTGGGGGCAAGACACGTAGGCTGGACATCTATCAAGTTGTTTGCAGCAAATAGTGATCTATAAGAAGCTTCCCGTTGACCCGACAAGTAAGTTCCACCCCAATGTTCTTCTGCGGACAGAATAATATTAAGGTCTCCACCAAGAACAAGATTTGGAATGGAGAGCAGTCCACTTTCTGCCAGAAGTTTCCAGAAAGCTGGTTTGTTCGAACAAGGGCCGTAAACATTGAGAAAAGCCATCTCCTGACCAGTGGGTAAAAAGAGTCCAGTCAATAGGATGCCCCCCTTTGACATAAAGGATTTTAGCGAAAGGAGATCCGGATTCCAGGCAACCAGTAGTCCCCCAGAGTTACCCAGGGAGCTAGCTGCTGCAGTAATCCACGAAGGCCTGAAAAGATGCAAAAAATCTCCGGAGAGGAGGTCTGACGACAGGGTCTCTTGAAGGAAAATGAGGCCCGGCTTTGTGTTCTCCAGCAATCTGTGGAAGGAAGCCGCCTTGAGGGGGCCTCCGATCCCCCTAATATTTAAGGAGAGCACAATCATTATTTTGTTCTCGCCAAGGCCTTCATAGCTCTAAGGGCCTTTCCGTCTTGTGAGGGACAATCAGTTGCTACTGGCTTTGTGCTCGCTTCCTCCTTTTTCTTCCTGGAACTACGAGTCTGGAGAGGGGAAAGTTCCAGCCCAATACCCCGCGTCTAGGCAAGGGTGTTAGTGGGTTTGTCGGTGGGAAGCGAAGATGTAGAACCCAGTTCATTAACTGGATTAAGCAGTTCTTTACCACGGAACATAGGTAACGGAGAGAGATTACACGGAAGAAGACTAGTGGAGGCCGAGGAGTTTAACACTGTAAGTAAACTAACGTCGTCTTCCTCCAACTGGCTAAAGCCCGGTGGCAGTGGGGGTGAATCAGCAAGAGAGGAAATGTTCGGACAGATTTGCAAGCTATCCAAGGAAGAGGAGGCAGTCTGAAGTGACTTGTTCGAGTCTGTAAGGGGAGGGTTGCTTCCAACGGGGAGAGAAGTCGGAACTTCAGGATGACTCTGCAAGGGAATGTGTCTTTTCTTCAGGGATTCGGGTCGATTAGAAATGAAGGAGTCCACGATATCAGGTGAGGGGGTAACAGAGCGAGGTGCCAAGAGCCAGGAGAAGTCAGATAAGGTGATTCTCTCGGATTCGGAAAGTGTTTTTAGAAGTGAGGGACAGTGAAGGTTCAATTTTTGCTGCGGTTCAAGAGGTTGACCCATCAGGGGTTGGATGGCTGGGCGTTGAGGCGAGTCGAGGTAGGCCAGTGAGGGGTCAGCCTCTGTATAATCAGGGGGGTGAAAATATAGATCAGTTTCTTCAGAGTCATCAGTAGTAGACTTACCCGGGCAATCTCGGCGGAGGTGGCCTGTTTCGCGACAGTGGTTGCATCGGAATGGGATTCCGAGGTAGTCCAATTTTTGGAAGTACTTCTGCCCTCTCCAGTCGATCACTAATGATTCAGAAAGTCCATTCGTGATATCAATGGCTACTAGCACTCTTCCCATTTTTCTCGAAGAGCCACTGAGCAGTTGCAGGTCATGAGCAATGAAGGTCCCCAGGGAGTTTCCTATCGCTTTCAGTGCTTCTTCGTTCCAGAGATGAAGCGGGAGTCCAGGGAGAAGGACCCAAAGATGTCTGTGTTGGAAATACTCCGTTTCAGGATTGAATGCAAGCCGCCAGTGCTTAAGCATTAAGCTACTCCCTCCAAAAACCCACAAAGTTGTGAGAAGATGAGAGGCATCTTCTGGAGACTTACAGTGGAAGCAGATCCAACCTTTCATGAGGTACTGGACTCGGGGCATGTAGCCTAAAACAGGAAGCCACTTGCATTTTAACCAGTCATCCAGAGATAGATGGCTCAGGTGCTTGTAAGAGATGCGACCCACCAGAGTACAAGTCGACATCTGAACAAGGTTTTCAAACCCCACACCATCCCCCAACACTAATTGCTTTGAATTTTTGTTGGCTTTCCAAACTTTACGACCACTGGTAGAATTATGGGGAGAAGAATCAGCAAGGCGGGGACCAGATCGAACCTGTAGGGAAGCAAGGGAAGTGTCAGGGATGGGCCTATCGGGAACAGAAGGGGCAGGCTTCGATGCAGAAGGAAGCGACAGTCGAGGATGGGTTTGGTCGACAGGGTTCTCGGCGGGAAGAGTGGAAAAGTTCAAAAAAGTTGACTGGGCAGGAAAGAACTGGCGTTTGGATTCTAGAGAATCAAGTTTATCAAACAGGCCCTCCTGTTTCCAGACCACTTCGTCAGAGGGCTGCATTAGTGGAATAGTCAGCTTATCCATGAAAAAATGAAGAATGTAAACTAACCGTCGGCCCAGTAGGTGAAGTCTGGCTAAGTTAGAGGAGATCCAAGTGTAAGGGAAGCTCAAGAGAGAACTCCAGGTCAGTAGGAGGAAACCAATCAGTGAGGGATAGGGGAAGACACCAAGTGGCTGGACAATATGACAATAACCAACCACAGAAAGAAACCCGAGACAGCAGGTACCGACCAAATCGGAGAAGGAGCTTTTGTCCTAAAACTATTCAGGATAAAACGACCCACGCGGAGCCCACCTCCATACCCTGAATATTTTTGAGACTGGACCAGACAGGAATAGGGGGTGAGAGGGATCGGAGATTCTAAAAACTTTGTCGGCAGGCAGGTAAAGGAAAAAACAGAGAGCTAGGTGTGCCAATGCTTCGGAGGAATGAGACTGCGAAGGGTAATGGAGTATGGAGTTCCAGGATCGTCTGGATCACAGCCATGGTTCGCAGCCATATCATCAATGCCACCCAACCAAGAGGACACTTATCAAAGGAAAGATCCACTTGCACTTGAAAGTCGAATTATGCAATGAAACCCATGAATCTTACGATATATTTCATGGAGCACGTAAGCAAAACTGGTAAGTATTTTAATAATAACGTCACGAGTAAATATTTATATGAATATCTAGAGAAAAGTTTAAGTTCACATATTTAACTTATGAAATCATTCATTCGTGTATTCAAGGAGAAATATTTAACTCTGATATCTCTATCCTAACATGTGTAATGGGATGCATAGAATTATGCATTTAATTGCAACTGAAAGTGCGTGCCTTTAAAAGTAAAAGTAACTTGTACGTTGTACTAAATTTTATACATCTTATAATTTTTTTGGTGGGAAAACAAAACAAATAAAATCTATATTATAAATGATGTGTAGAAGGTTAAAGGATGTGTAGAAGGTTGAGTAATTAGTGAATTTTGTTTAAGTAAAATGTTAAATTATAATTAAAATAGTATTTGGTTTTATGTATGGGATTAAAGTAAATGTTGTTAAAAAATATATAATTTTATTTGAAATTTAATGTTTTATTGTAAGAGATATTGACTTTCTTATAAATATTATCTAGATTTAAATTGACCTTCTTATAAATATTATCTAAACTTAAATTGATTTTTGATTTTGGAATAAAATTTAAAAATATTTATGATTGGTTAAGAGCTTGTAATATAAGAAAACAAGTTAAAAACCCAAAACCAAAAAGTATTTGGTAAAAAAGAAAGTCTACACTACTATAAAGTTAATTCACTATTAATGAACAACTAAACTATAAAAAAATTGTTATCACTATCTATATATATAAAAAAGAAATCATATTTTTCAAACTCAAAACCATGAAGAATACATCTTCCACTAACTTTACATTGCTCACGCCATTAAGTTACATGGGTCTAAATACCCTATCCATTAACTTGATCGACTCCCTCCACTTAACTTGATTATAGTAGAAGTAAGGTTTCATTTCGACCACTACATGCTTTCTGCTCAAAGGCCAACTTCCATTGCAGCAGCAATCTCACAATATCCGCGGCTTTGAGGGCTGGCCACTTCATTCTTTGTCTTCTTGCTCAAATGTTGCCTGCAATCTCACAATATCCCCGACACAATATCCACGGCTTTGAGGGCTGGCCACTTCATTCTTTGTCTTCTTGTTCAAATGTTGCCTGCAATCTCACAATATCTGCGACACAATATCCGCGGCTTTGAGGGTTGGCCACTTCATTCTTTGTCTTCTTGTTCAAATGTTGCTTTAGTTGTAGCAACATTATTACAATATCTGTTGGCTTTGATGGCTCACAAGTAAATCTCTTAGAAGCGTTGAGCGTTGGCCAATTCATGCTCTCTCATTGTGGGTTGCGGGCTTTAATTTGTAGCACCATCATCACAATATCCGCTAGCTTTCTCTGCCAGGTAAAAGAGGACTGAATGGGTGAAAAAGCAAAATTTTAGTTCTTTTCAATTCTACCCATTCCAAATATTGATAGCTCACTGAACTTCTTCCTAAATGCTCAGAACAACATATACTTCTTACACAAGTCGAGCAATAACAGAAATAAAATCTCTGAAACTCACCATTTCAGACATTAGATGGAAGACAATTCAAATCCGTTACAATAATATGATCGAACCTACGAATGAAATCTTGAGTCTCAGTAGCAACTTTATGGGCTGATATAAATAAGTAGCGTGCTCTTTCGTGGTCATGAAAATAGTGTGCTCTACCTGACAGTCATGAAAATAGTTCCGAAGAGATTCCCAATGGGTGATTCGTTTAGTGCTTCTGCCAGCCTTCACACGTTGAGTGCTTCTGCCACTTTTCGTGTGTCCAAACTTTATCACACGAAGTGCGCCACCCTTCACACGTTGAGTGCTTCTGCCACTTTTCGTGTGTCCAACTTTATCACACGAAGTGCGTTGAGCGAACACTTGTGGCATTGGCATAAGATGCTATCAAAATTGAGCCACGCTCAACAGAGTTTAGAAAGAATAACGTAGAAAACTTACCGATGTCAATTATTTTAGAAAGAATCAAAGAGGGGTTATATGTTTTTTATTCTTGTTACTTATAAACATATATACACAGTCTCAGTTATATTAACCCCTGCTTGCTTGTGATGATGTTTTACAGAGTGGTTAATGCTCTAAGAACATAGACCCCTGGTAACATGGAATTCTAAGTCTACACACGTACCGAGTCCAAGTTTCCTTTCTTAAGACAAGGGTATGACTTCAACCACCTACCATACGATGGCATACTTCTCACGTCTGGTTAGCCATGGTCTACCACATGCTTTAAACATGGTCTACCATAGGTTTTTATCCTAGTTTTGTTTACTCTAAACATTTTAATCAATGGTACTTTTCTTGTATAAGGTTTGGTATTAGTACAGTAATTAATTGTTGGTAAATTCGTTGACCCTAACATAACTATTTTTATGTGGTTATTCTGGTTTTCTCGACCTATGGGATTTAGAGACTTCATAAATAATATTTTTATTATTTTAAATGTATATTAGCCTATTTTTCATATAATAGATACATTATGTATCTATGAATATTTATTATGGCTACCAATATTCTTTCATTTTCGTGGAGCATTAACCACTCGTGCCCTTTTTGTTAGGGTCGGCGACATTATCTTGATATCTTAGATAGGTTTTGTAATAGAAATTATATCATTTCTACGTAGACTCCTTTATTTTTAACGAGACTATAACTTATATTATTTGCCACTCTAGCTATGTATTAATAAATATTTAAACCTTGAAATTCCTATTAAGAGTTATGGATCCATGAATATTATACACACTAAAAGTATTTATATGATTTACACATGAACTTTCCATTTTATGGAGTTTAATTTTCTTAACAAGATTTCAGGGTTATTCTTTTCTTAACAGACATAAGATGCTCTATTGTGTATGACTAGTTTCTATTTATCAAAAATGAGTCTGCTAATTCTTGAAATACATGCATAGAAATTATCTATATTTTCTTATTAATATCTTCAAATAATAAAAATTAAATAAATTCTACAGTTTATCTATGCATTTTTTTTTCCTGAAACTACATTTTGGATAACGTAGATTTGTATAAGAATTATTTGTTTTTGATGCAACCAGATTCTAAAACTCAATACATAATAAAATAATTTCACACCAATTCCTTACTGTTAAAATTTATCTTTATGTAAATGCACAAACAAAAATGAAAGTTAATAAAAAATATCTTAGCCTGCTTCAAGATTCCACAGATAAGCTGAGTAGAAAATCTATTTCCTCCCAACCATATTCCAAAATATCCAAATCACGTGCTCTTGTCACCCCCGAGCTTAAATCTTTATTCCATAGGGACTGAAAATTTCAATAACATTCTCCAGATAAATCAGAGCTTGACTCTTTCTCAGAACCATCAAACTCAAATCCTCATTACAAGTATTCAACAACGTCCTTCATCCTCTATACTTCTATTTTCCTTGTGTTACCAAGGGGAGTTAATCAATTAGCTTGCCTAGGTCTTTTTGCATGTTAGCCTCATCCCGAACCCTAGGGAATATTCTTGGCCTAACTTTGTGATATATTGTTCCCTCACCTCCGACATATTTGGGAGTAGGCTTACACTTGTCTTCATGGAAAATATTTACTCTAGTGGTTTTTGTCGCTTTTCACTCTCCCATGGAAGAATGGTTTACTCTTTCTTCTCAAATCAACTTGTCTCTAGTTAAATCCAATAAATTAAAAATAGTAATTACAAAATCATTCCTCATCACCAATGTTTAGGATGATATAAGTATTTATTTCTCAAAAACTTTCACAACATAAATAAGCAAAATTAAAATATTAAAATATTCATAAATGAAGAGACATTACATCCTTCCCCCCTTGAATTGAACATCGTCCTTGATGTTCCCATTTGATCATATCAACTCTAGAAAAGGAATGGATAATCCTTCTTCATGGCTTCCTACATTTCCCAAGTGGCCTTCTCAGGACTAAAGTGCCTCCACTACACTTTAACCTAGGTGATGGATCGGTTCCATAGAACATTTTTCTTCTTGTTGAGAATGTGTAACGGTTCCACCTGGAACTCGCCTTCTGGTTCCACATTAATCACATTCAAATTTAAAATATGAGTTACATCATGTACATATTTTTTTTAGCAATGAAACATGAAATACATTGTGTACTATTAATTTGGCTGGTAGTGTAGGCTGATAGGCCACTGACCCCACTCTGGGAAGCACTTCAAAATTCCCACAATACCATTGTGAAAACTAAGAGCTCTTTCCTAATTTGAATGAACTATAAAATGTGCATATTTGGAGAGTTTGTCTACTACTACCATTATATATTCATTTTTCTTCTTAGTTGTAGGTAATCCTATAATGCAGTCCATACTAATCACATCCCATTTCCACTCATGAATGGGTATGGGATGCAATAATCCGGTTAGGTGATCGTGCCCATCCTTAACTTGTTCGAACTAAATAAACTTACCCAAATATTCAACTACTTCAGTTTTTATCACAGGCCAAAAATACTCCTTCAAAGTTGTTAAAGTCTGTTGGTAACCTGGGTGACCTGAATAAGATTTCTTGTGTAATTAAGCTAGTATCATATTCTTTAATTCTGTGTTGTTAGGAATGTAGATTCTATTTTTGTACAACACTAAACCTTCATGATTGCAACATAATTTTGACTCACCCTCAGCTAATCTATTATTTTAACATTTTTTTCTGAATTTTCGTGTATTTCTCATCATTTTTTACTGTTGATGTAATTTTGTGTTTCAGATCAAATTGTATATTACTGCTAGAAATTGCATTTATTTTCCTACTAAGTGCATCTTCTATATTGTTTCATTTTTCTTTGATATGTTCTATTTCAAAACCATACTCACTTAGGAAATACAAGCATCTAACTTGTCCTACATTCAAGTTTTTATGGTTGTGTTGGCACAGGGGTAGACCCAGGGTTCAAATCTAACAATGCACCAACAAGACCTACCTTCTAGCCCTTTCAGAAATGATACAGACCCCCTACCTCTGCTTCGACAGGGTCCGCTGACCTCCCAGTCTCTGGATCGTTCTTCCTTTGATGAGTTGAAGAAGCTCTCTGGTTCCTTACTTGAACCCTTTGAACGAATTCGCAGGTCCCTTCTTCTTTGGTGACCTCGGGCTATGAACCAAGGCTTAAACAACACACCTTTCACGTTTCGGGATTTCAATGCGCGAGCTCTCCTCGACTCTCGTGTTTTCGACGATGTGGAAGGACTGACTCCTTGTCCCTCCAACTTTAGGTTGTCGAAATTCTAATGGAGCCTAACTCATGTTAGCTCCTCCCTTGAGTACCCTCCATAAGACTCTGTCCCGTGACCATGTGCTAATCTCTAAGCGCTTCATGGTTTCATGATTCTAGAAATCGCAATGCAGTCTCTAGCCTTCTCTCTTTGGAATTCCCGAAATTCGATTGGGAGCCAAGATCATGCTAGCCCTCGATCTTATGTGCTCAATGTGACCTTCCTTAAAGGATTGGGTCCCAGCTCCTTTTTATGCCTCTACTCATGTGACCCTTAGCTATAACCCAGGCCAAAATCCTAGACACACGTTGTGTTCCCATGTTTCGGGAATCCTACGAACAGTGCTCCACTGTTTTCCTTGTGTCTCCAATCCCCGAAACTTGGTTCTTATCCTAGCCAGATCCAATGGCCCTGCTTCCTCCTTACTTCAACGGTCGCGATTGTTTCACGGTTTCACGAGTCAGGACTTCACGTCTCACGACTCCTCCTTCACTCAAACTCTCGGATCCTGAAATGTCGATCCACAAGTTAAGCGCCTACATGGATACTAGCACTTTCCTTGTCCTTCTACCATATGACCCCTCTCCTGTGACCTAGGGCCAAGTCTCAAGGTGTTTCATGATTTTGTGACTTGTGAAGTTGCGATGCAACTCCAACTTCTCCTCCTTGGAATCCCAAACCCCGAAATGCCGAAGTCTCCCCTTGAGAGATCAACGGTCCAGATTTCTCTTGAACCAACGACCATGATCCAACTAGATCGATGACTCACAATATTTCAGAGTTTTCTCTGAACCCTGACCATTTTCCACGTGTCCTCCTTAATGAACGGTCCTGATCCTTTCGCGAAATCTCCTTTCGCAATTTTTTCTCCGATCTTCACCCTTATTCTCCCGGTGTCCAAAATCTCGATGACTTTCGGATCTCTACCACACATCCTCTGAGAT
>ML800761.1:21813-110672 GCA_009831015.1 Picea engelmannii
CCTTAATGAACGGTCCTGATCCTTTCGCGAAATCTCCTTTCGCAATTTTTTCTCCGATCTTCACCCTTATTCTCCCGGTGTCCAAAATCTCGATGACTTTCGGATCTCTACCACACATCCTCTGAGATGGACACTTCTGATTCTTTCGGGGAATCTCCTTTCACAATTTTGGGGAATTCCTCCCCTCTAATTTCTTGGTGCCCAAATCTCTAATGGGTTCCAGGTCTTTGCCACGTATCCTCCACAATGGATGGTCTCGATGATGTCGGGACTGTGACGGGTCCACTCTCCTACTTATATGAGGATTAAACCTCGTGCACCTTCTCCCGGATCCGATGGCTATCGGTCCTCTACACTAGATCTGATTGTTCAGATCCAACCTTCTGTGCATTCTCCTCGTGTTGTCTAGATGCTAGATCTGACAATCTAGATTTTCATCCCCTCCAACTGATTCAATGGTGTGGATCAAATCGCGGCTTTCCCTTTCATGATTTCTGGAAGATCTTCACTCCCGTTTCTTCGGTGACCAAAACCCCAAAATGGTGACCGTCCCATATCGACGGCTCACAGATCCTCTTGAACAACGGTCAGGATCCCGTCGCAATTTCACATCTTTGGGAGTCAAAAGACTCTCCCTCTTCTATTTCTCGGTCCACGAAATACCGAAAAACTTAAAATGAGCGCACCTTACCTCGAGATAAACAGATGTTGATCCACGCTCCCAGATCTGATGGCTCAGATATGATAACCTCCTATGTATGCTCCTCCTATCTGGATACTGATCCAATGGTCCAGATCTCGTCTTCCCAGCTGATCTAACAACAGTTGTTGCTCCCTTCTGAGCTTTACGCTTCTCCTTTCCTTGGGAAATTTCGGCGCTTGAAGGTCTCGGCCTTCGATATTTCTCTTCGACCTTTCCAAAGGTTCTACCCCTCCTGAGATTCGTTCTCTCGTAGATTTACTCCTGTGCACACCTTGCGTTCGAGAATCTAGAATAACTCAGATTCGAGAAGTTTTCTTGAAAAGAAAACTCCCGACGCCCACCTGGCGTTCTCCCTTGTTGTTCGTTCGAAACTTGGCCACTTCTGGGCTCTGTGCACTCCTTGCACATGTTCGATCTCCTCCTTGAGCTTCAACTACTCAGACCTCAAAAGATCTTTATCTCTTCCACCCTTTCGAAGAGATGAAAGTGCCCTCTTGGCAAATTTCTGCTCAAGCACGCCTTGCGAAGCCGATAGAGTGTTGAACAACTCTGTTCCTCCCTCTTGAGATTTCCTGAGGTTGTCTCACCTCTGTCAATGCACACCTTGTGGACTATGTGCACTCCTTGCAATCGAAAACTCCAATATGGAAAGAAATTGAAACTTATGCAATGCTTCACCAGTTATGCATTTAAAAGATGAAATGCATAAAAACATATAAATACCAAACACACAGTATGAAGGAAAATTTGCTTTTCTATTAATCTCCAAATTCCTATACAAACTGTGTTTACAAAAACTAGACTGTAACAAGTCCCAGTTCTCTCTCTCGAGATCTCGCTACCTACACCTCTCTAACCAAGATCTCCTCTTCGTCTAACTCCTATATTTTGTATCCATTCCTTTTTTACAAAAGAGGGCTCTCTACGAGGTTATCCTCATTCACCGCCTTAGTTCCATTGCTATCTCAGAGCGGCACCTAATCCTATGGCTACATTACATAAATGGTTGTCGCAGACCTGACTGATCTAGACTTAGCTGTAGGTAACCATTAAAGGAAACCTCAACCACTATCTGTACAAAGGTGCGGCTCGGAATTAAAAGCCTTACAACGCAAATCCCCAAATGGGATTTGATTTCATATTTTTGAAAAATGAGAGGGTTGCGCCTCTCTCCTCCATGAATGCACGTTGGATGTGATGGTTGGTTGGCACTTTGCTAAGTTGGAGCGATGCTCCTTCATCATACTCCTCAGCTGGAAAAATCATGAGCTCCTGCTCATGAGCTCCTGCTCATGAGCTCCTCTTCTCCAATGATGAAATCCACCTGGATCCCAAACTTTCCCTTGGAGTTGTCCTCTTGCTCCTGTCCAGCTATGTTGTTGCTGCTGCTACTGCTTCTTCTTCCCTGCTTCTCTTGTAGGCTTCCTTCTTCTCAACTTATCCTCACTTGCAGTCTCTACAGTTGAACTCAACATCAGCCTTTTGATCTTCTCTATCACCTCTTCCAACTGTTCAACCTACTAGTTCTCTTTGTGTAGTATTCTCTGATGTGATTTCTTCAACTCAGTGGGTAGATCAAATCAACCCCCCTTACGATTTTCTCCATTCTTTGTGACCTTAACTTGCCACCCTCTTGCAAAATTCAATTCTGCAGTCTTATCACTGAGTTGTTGCTCAACTTATTCCCGTGAGAGTTCTGTTATTGCCATTTCTCCTGTTGGCATACTTCCATCTTCTCTTGGGGCTGGTATGCTCCTCCATATGTCTCCAACTTGATCTATTGGATGTGCAAGCTTTGCCCTATAACCCTCTTCTCCATGGCTTCCAATTATTCACACAGATCAACAAAGTTTGTGTTGTCTGATTTCTCTTCTATTGTAGGCTCCAGTGCTGCACTCATCTCTGTTTCATCTTCCTGGCTAAAAAAATTGAGCCTTTCTTCTTAATTCTCCTCCTTTTCTCCTTGGGAAAACATCAGTGTCTGCTCCATTTCTTCCTCCATGACAGTCTCTTATGTTTGTCTATCTTTTGATGTTGCCTCTGCAACATATCCTCTGGCCTCAACTGGGATGCTTGGTAGGAATACTTCAATTCCCCCAATGATCAGAATGTATTTATGGCCCTCTCCTGTCAGCACTCCTTGCTGATCCAAACTCTCCTATGAGTTCTTAATACTTTCACATGGCCTCATCTTTTCCCCCTTGCCCACTTGGCATCCTTGGAATTTTCTATTGCCCACTTGGCATCCTTGGAATTTTCTATTGCCCACCTGCAGTCTGTGAGACCGACTGGTCCCATCTCATTGCCCACCTATCAATTTGAACTTTCCTCACTATCCCCTTAGCAGTATGCCAGACCTTCTACTGATCTCTTTCCATTGCTCACTTGGCAACTCAAAAGTTCACTTCTTCCCACCTGACAGTTTATGAGATCCTCTACTAATCTCATACCATTTCCCTCCCGACAATATGAATTTTCATTGTTGCCCTCTTGACAGTCTATGAGATCCTCCAATGATCCAATTTCATTTCCCACCTGGCAATTCGAAAATTCATCTCTGCCCTCCTGGCAGTTTATGAGACCTGAAATTGATCTCCCTTCCTCATCACTGAGGGTTTCTCCAATTTCTGGCTCACAGATGCAAACCAACTCTGTGTCACTAAGGTTTTCATCATAACTCAGCCACTTCCTCAACTCTTGTTGTTGTTTCCTCGCCATCAAATTTTGAATAGGCCATTTGGCTTTCCTGTTCAGAGGCCATTCGTACCTCCATTGTACTTTTGCCTCCTGCTGCATCTTCAATGTCAGCTGTTCCATTCTTGCTCTTATCTCAGCAAGCTCTTTTTCAATCTCTGCTTTTCTTTTATGTTGGTGGTCTCCTCTTCGACCACGTCCATGACCTTCATTAGCCATTTCCACCTTCTACCTACCTTCCTGGAAAGTCTATTATTTACTCTGCAATCGAGAGCATTTTCAACATTTCCTACAGTCCATCTCACTGTTTATTGGTTGTTGCGTGATTACAAACAATCACTACATAGAGCATCAATACTCTGTCATTCTTCACCTATTGTCTACATATGAACTTCTGATACCACTTGATGTTACCATAATTTCCTTTTTCACTTTTGCCTGAAATCTACAGGCAAAGATCAAATCTGATACCACTTGATGGTGTGTATCAGAGTATATTATTTCTGACTTGGCCTCCCTCTGCCTGCTACCTATAGACAGAAAGTGGCTCTGATACCACTTGATGCAGTCTCCCTACCTCTGCCTTGGCAGGGTTCGCTGACCTCCCGATCTCTGGATTGTTCTTCCTTTAATGAGCTGAAGAAGCTCTCTGGTTCCCTGCTGGAACCCTTTGAATGAATCCATAGGTACCTTCTTGTCTGGTGACCTTAGGCTATGACCCAAGGCTTAAACAACACAACTTTCACTTTTCAAGATTTCTATGCGCGAGCTCTCCCCGACTCTCATGTTTTTGGCGATGTGGAAGGAATGACTCCTTGTCCCTCCAACTTCCAGTTGCCAAAATTATGATGGAGCCTAACTCATGTTAGCTCCTCCCTTGAGTCCCCTCCATAAGACTTTGTCTCGTGACCATGTGCTAATCTCAGAGCGCTTCGTGGTTTCATGATTCTAGAAATCGTGATGCAGTCTCCAGCCTTCTCTCTTTGGAATTCCTGAAATCCGATTAGGATCCTAGATTGTGTTAGCCCTCGATCTTATGCACTCAATGTGACCTTCCTTAAAGGATTGGGTCCCAACTCCTTCATATGCCTCTACTCATGTGACCCTTGACTATAACCCGAGCTAAAATCCTGGACACGCATTGTATTCCCGTGTTTCAGGAATCCTGCGAACAATGCTCCATTGTTCTCCTTGTGTCTCCAATCCCCGAAACCCAGTTCTTATGTTGGCGAGATCCAATGGCCATGCTTCCTCCTTGCTTCAATGGTCTCAATTGTTTCATGGTTTCACGAGTCGATACTTCATGTCTCATGACTCCTCCTTCCCTCGAACTCCCGGATCCCGAAATGTCAATCCACGAGTTAAGCGCCTAGCTGGCTGCTAGCGCTTCCCTTGTCCTTATACCATATGACCCCTCTCATGTGACCTGGGGCCAAGTCTCAAGGTGTTTTGGTATTTCGTGACTCGTGAAGTTGCGATGCAACTCCAACTTCTCCTCCTTCGAATCCCGAACCCCGAAATGCCAAAGTCTCCCCTTGAGAGATCAACGGTCCAAATTTCTCTTGAACCGACAAAAACGATCTAAATGGATCGACGAATCACAATATTTTGGAGTTCTCTCCAAACCCTAACTGTTCTCCATGTGTCCTCCTTGATGAACGGTCCTGATCCTTTCGTAAAATCTCCTTTCGCGAGTTTTTCTCCGATCTTCACCCTTATTCTCCCGGTGTCCAAAATCTCGATGACTTCCAAATCTCTACCACGCATCCTCTGAGATGGACGCTCCCGATTCTTTCGGGGAATATGATTTTGTGATTTTAGGGAATTCCTCCCCTATAACTTCCCAATGCCTGAATCTCCGATGGGTTCCGGATCTTCGTCACGTATCCTCCACAATGGATGGTCCCGATGATGTCAGGACTGTGACGGGTCCACTCTCCTACTTATACGAGGGTTAAAACTTGTACACATTCTCCTGGATCCGATGGATATCAGTCCTCTGTGCTAGATATGATGGTTCAGATCCAACCTTCTGTGCACTCTCCTCCTATTTTCTGGACGCTAGATCTAATGGTCCAAATTTTCATCCCCTCCAACTGATCCAATGGTGTGGATCAAATCACGGCTTCCCCTTTCACGATTTCTGGGAGATATTCACTCTCGTTTCTCGGGTGACCAAAACCCTGAAATGGTGACCATCCCATATCGACAACTCATAGATACTCTTGACCATCGGTCAGGATCCCGTTGTAATTTCACGTCTTTAGGAGTCGAAAGATTCTCCCTCTTCTATTTTCCGGTCCACGAAATACCGAAAAACTTAAAATGTGTGCACCTTACCTCGAGATCAATGAATGTTGATCCACGCTCCCAGATATGACAAATCATATATGATCACCTCCTATGTATTCTCCTCCTATATAGATACTGATCCAATGGTCTAGATCTTGTCTTTCCAGCTGATCTAACAACAACTATTGCTCCTTCCTAAGATTTACGCTTCTCCTTTCCTTGGGAAATTTATGTTCTTGAAGGTCTCTGCCTTCAATATTTCTCTTCGACCTCTCCAAAGGTTCTACCCCTCTTGAGCTTCGTCCTCTAAGAGATTTACTCTTGTGCACACCTTACGTTCGAGAATATCGAATAACTCAGATTCAAGAAGTTTTCTTGAAAATAAAACTCATGTCGCCCACCTAGCGTTCTCCCTTGTTGTTCCTTCGAAACTTGGCCACTTCTAGGCTCTGTGCACTCCTTGCACGTGTTTGATCTCCTCCTCGATCTTTAACTGCTTATACCTCAAAATATCTCTCTCTTTCACCCTTTCGAAGAGATGAAAGTGCCCTCCTGGAAACTTTCTTCTCAAGCACGTCTTGCTGAGCCGATAGAGTGTTCAACAACTTTGTTCTTCCCTCTTGAGCTTTATTGAGGTTGTCTCACCTCCGTCAAGGCACACCTTGTGGACTATGTGCACTCCTTGCACTCAAAAACTCCAAGACAAGAATAAATTGAAACTTATGCAATGCTTCACCAATTATGTATTTAAAACATGAAATGCATAAAAACATATAAACACCGAACACACAGTATGCAGGAAAATATGCTTTTCTATTAATCTATGAATGTCTATACAAACTTTGTTTAAAAAAACTGGACTGTAAAAAGTCCCAGTTCTCTCTCTCGAGATCTCTCTACCTAGACCTCTCTAACCAAGATCTCCTCTTCGTCTAACTCCTATCTTTTCTATCCATTCCTCTTTTACAAAAGAGGGCTCTCTACGAGCTTATCTTCATCCACCACCTTAGTTCCATCGCTATCTCAGAGCGACACCCTGTCCTACGGATGCATTACATAAATGGTTGTCATAGACCTGACTGATCTGGACTTAGCTATAGGTAACCATTAAAGGAAACCTCAACCACTACCTGTACAAAGGTGCAGCTCGGCATTAAAAACCTTACAACGCAAATCCCCAAATGGGATTTGATTTCATATTTTTGAAAAATGAGAGGGTTGCGCCTCTCTCCTCCATGAATGTGCACTAGATGTGCTGGATGGATGGAACTCTGATAAGTTGGAGAGATTCTCCTGCATCAGGAAACACCTACAGAGCAGATGTAGTCTCACCCAAAGTAGCAATAGGGGGTTTCATGACATAGGTGTCTACAACCAGAGGAGATGCAAAGTGGATCCAAAATAAAAACACACAGAGATGTAGCTATGCTTTATCAACTCAAGCCTACTCCACACAATTATATTTTAGATCTACCACAATCAATGCAATAACAGTATCACGGAAAGAAAAAGAAGACAACGTCAATCACATAGAACAACAAGATATACGTGGTTCACCCTCTCCCTAGGGCTACGTCCACAAAACTGTGTTTCTTGATATTATTTGAAAACATACAATTCTATCTGCGCTCTTAGCTTGTAGATATCTCTCTCTTCCTCTTCTTCTCTTCCCTCCATGTGCACCCAAATGGAGGTTTGATCTTCTCAACCAACTAAAGATCTTACAATACGAACTCTCTCTCGACACAATACTTCTCTTATGCAACAACAATAATCACTCTCTTAACCCACAATGATGAACTCAGAACCAACCCATCCGAGGTCCTCTAGACCTTTATTTATACATTACAATGACTCTCAGATAACCTTAGATCAAAGTCTAAGTGTCAAAACCCTAAATTTCAAAACCCTAGGTGTCTAAGACCCTAGGTCAAATTGACCTGCGTTTTCAGGGCTCCGCCAGCCTGTCTTTCCTTCTTTCCCACGAGGTACTCCAAAGCATCCGTCGGTATATTTTTCCGCTTGTTGAGTTATCCATGATCCATCTTCCTTCCTGATATATCTTCTTTGATCTTCTCGTTCAACGACTTGTTGTCCCTTAGTTTTCTCTTTATTTTCTGCTTCTTTGACCACTTCGACTCAAACTCAGTCAATGTGCCTTCCATGCAATTCGTACTTTGTCTTTCTTCCTTAATATTCACTTTCTTCCATAACTAAGGGCCAATAGGTCCCCAACACTCACATGTGACTCGTCTTGAGGCACTGTAGGTTTGAACCTTATGTTTCACTTCGACTTCAGACTGCGTGGAACAACCTGTTCTTTCTGGTCTATCCCTCCCTTCCTTGTGCAGACTGTCTTTTTTGTGTTTGGTACCTAGTTTCAACTACATCTGGTACCTAGAACCTTCATTTTATTCTTTCACTGAGAGTTGTGTGGCAGCTGGTTGTCATAATACAATTTCAATTGGCTCCCATCTACCAAACCTTCCTTCCATTCTCCATTCAAAGTCTTCAACTGTGCATCTCCACCTTCTATAATGTAAGCAGACTCATATGGCATGCGCCAATGTACCCTAAACTTCCCTGGATGCTTCATGAACTTGTTTTCATATACCAATACTAGATCTCCTTGCTTAAAGAATTTCTTCTTTATGTTTCTGTCATGGTAGGCCTTTTCTTGTTCCTTCTAAACCCGCTGATAAAATCCTGCAATAAGCCTCTCTTCCTCTAGTTCTACCAACTTCACAAGCCTATTTTGAACAATGCTAGTGTCATCCATATCTATAAATGCTGCAATTCTCAAACTAGGAACTAGATATTCCATAGGTACCACTGCTTCCAAGGCATAAACCAACTTAAATGGAGTTTGCATTTTCAGCTTCTTGAAAGTGGTTCTATAGGCCCGCAACACTGTTGGCACTCTCAAATCCCAATCATCCCTATTTACACTGCAAATATTCATCAGCGTTGTCTCCAAGATCTTATTGAAAGCTTCGACTATACCATTCGCTTGTGGGTGGTAAGGTGTGCTCTTCTGATGATGAACTGCAAATTCCTGAGTCGAGGCTTTAATAGCCTTATTAATAAAATGTGTACCTTGATCACTCATAAGGATATTCAGGAATCCAAATCGAGTTATGATATCATCAAATATGAATTGCGTAGTTGTAGTTGCACTATCGTCGTTAACTGCTCTTTCTTCTACCCATCTGGTCAAATACTCTGTCATAGTGATGATGTATCGAGCTCCTGTGCACTTCCCTGATGGGGTTGATAGGTCCCACAAATTCAATTGCCCATTTCTCAAATGCCTGTAAGGTTCTATGAGGTGATAAAGGCATCTCGTCTCTTCTGGAAGGCTTCCCCACTCTTTGGCATACATCTGTTATCGGACTAATCGGTAGGTGCGGACATTAACAAATCTCCCTAGATCCACCTGGATCTAGAATAAAAAAGGATAGGACATGACTCTTTCCCTAAGTTGTGATCATTGAATTTGCTAATAAGGAGGAATAAGTGGCATACCTTTGTATCGCTTCCTTAGGGCTCTGTTGCTCCCGCTTCGCTCCGGTGCTCTCGTGAGGTCAAGACCAATACAACACAAACCAACCAAAGTGAAGATAGCAAAATGTATTCAACGTCAACTTATGCATATGATCAAGGAATTACACAATAAAGTAAGAGTGACTTTATGGGAAAAGGACATGCCGCTGTATCATATTAATTGAAGGTAGAAGATACAACATGATCGCCTTGATGTTGCAAGCTTCCTTTCAGTGACCCTTGGTTCCAACGCACACACTTGCTCTGTAATTGCATGAAGAAGATCCAATTCCTCTTGATAGACCGACTAGAGCCTTCAAGCCTCTGTCAAAGCAGGGTTCTTCACACAATTCTTTCACCAATTCTTCAATTAATCTTGCTTAACCTTTTCCATGAGAATCCTTTCAATATATAGGAGAAGGAGAGATGGTTACATGGATGAGGATGATCCCATAAAATCTGAGAAGTTAGTAAAATGACAACCATACGAATGCCAACTCATTTTCTAGAATATTCCCTTCTAGAACCCTCGAGACCTCTTTTCTTTTCCAAGATTGAAAATAGGTTCACACCCTATGTATGGAGAAAATTGTGAGAAGTTCGCACCCTAGGTGTAGGTGGCCTGCGAGAATGAGGCATTCTCACACCCTAGACCATTTGCAGCTTGCGAACTCACTTTGAAAATGTGTTTTTGGAAGGAGACAAGATCCACTTTTCTCAGGAAATAAGTCCTTGTTGGGAGCCTGAATACACCATAGTTAATACATCACCAAGATGACCAAAATCATGTGTAAAAGAATGCCCCCCAAAGTATGGGGCCAGAATCATTGACAACCGAAATACTTTGTAAACTGCATGTGTGTGTCAGAAACCAGGAGTTCACCTAATTGGAAACCTGCAAACAACCAAGCATCTGCAGAATATAATACCAGTTCTGAGGTAGGCATTCCCATACTTAGATCACAGAAGGACGACATCATGAACATAGGTCATGGCCACCAATCATACACCGTGGATCCATGCTGTCAAAATATCACATAGCCACCAAAAATACACTGCGGATCTATATAAGAAGATTCAAATTAAGACGACATAGCCACGCGACATACAAAGTGGATCTATGTGTCAGCAAATTATACATATTCCATCGTAGCCTAGATCAAAGAGATGAGACCCAGGGTCTTCAATCCCGTCATCTGAAAGTACGAATCTAACCATGTGATTACATGTGCCGAAGTCGAACATGGTAGAAACCACTTGATTATTGGTCATTGATGAAACCGCTAATAAGTGCGAGGGAAATCACCATTAATGTCAATGACTCCCAAGGTACACTAGTACAATCCATCGAATGTGAATAAATGAGTTGAGGTCGAACATTCGACGAAATCTCTCGATCAGGGGTCAATGATGAAAACCCACTGTCGAAAGCAAGGAAACCTGCCATTGAGGCATGCAAGTTCCAAGGTACTGAATAATTTCTAAGTCTTGTTTCCGGATAATGAGCTGGAGTCGACGGAACAAAATTTGTCATAGGAGGGCCTTGATGTATCCCCCATCAATGACACGAAATGAGTAACATATTTTGAAGGTGAAACAGAGTACGATGTAGGTGGAACTGGACACAGGGAAGGCCGACACAAAGAGAATGGACAACTGCATATGGCCGACTCAATAGAGGTTTCAGATGAACTTCTCTTGAACATATGAATGACACGAACAATGATTTGGCGGCACTGACTCATAGACAACTCAGGATATGACATTGTAGCAAGTCGAATGAGAGACAAATGGATTTCCCAAACTGGCTTTAGATAACGAATAGGGGTTGTCATGTTCAAGAGCGACACTTACTGCCAATAATATGAATACAAAAACACATCCCTTTCCCAAATTTTCTCCCACCATTTATGGCAAGTACCTCTTTATTTTTACACAATCTTGAGGAGGATAACATATGCTTGTTGATGTAAGATCATCCTTCGGATGAGTCCCTTGGAGTATGTTTAACAAACCCTAGGAAGGAGTGGTTCGATCCCATTACGGGTCTTTTGATGTTTGTTTAATGAGTCTAAAGATAGAAAACGCGAAGGTTTTTCATGATTATAGAGTCTAGAAAAACACTCAAAAGAGAAATCTCTCAGTTCCTTTTTCATATAGTACTCTAATGAGACCGAAAAAGAGATTAATTATCACCCAACAGACGCTTTCTTCAAATACTTTAACGAGCGTGAAAATAGCAAGATCGCTCGGCAATCTTTTCATGTTTAGAGAGTCTGAAAAGAGCTTAAAGAGGACTCCAGGGGGTTCGTTTTTCGTATAACCTTGATGAGCCCGAAAAAGTGATAAAAGTGTGCTCAATTACGTTCTCATGTATTTTCGAGCGTGACAACGAATAAAGACCAAGCTCGAGGTTTTGTTTAAAAAACATAAAAAACAATTAAGCATGTGATAAAAAAGAGAAAATATATGTACTCCTTCGTGTAGACTTCAAAGTCATTACATCTGCAAAAAGTTGCACTCATAGGGCTATTAGGCATTAGGTTTAATAAATAAAACAATTATAAAAAACAACAAAAATGATAAAAAAGTAAATATAAGTGGGTAAAATCTTCTTTTACCATAGTCATTGTGACTTTGCCAAGAATTTAGCCCAAAACCCCTCTTTTTCCCTTGAATTTCAGTGCTCGATTGCGGAAGGTATAAGCAACCATTTGGTGAACCGTCTCTGTCAGTGAGGTAAGCTCTCTGTCTTCTACCTTTTCATGGTTCAATTTTTTTTTCTCATTGGCAATTTTCAAGTTTTTGAGTTTGTTTTAGGGCCAAAACTTGCGCCCAGGCGTTCTCGCAGGCTAGTCATACAGGACCTGCGAGAATGCATGATTCTCATAGGTGGCTCCAAAGGAACCTGCGAGAACCTCAAATTGTGCTAAAGGGGCACCTGCGAGGGCCACAAAATGAAAATTTACTTTGATTTTTTCTCAATGAAAAATGTGTCAAGGCTTGAAAAGAGTTGTCGACCTTCTTCTTATGGTTTTTGTGTAGGCATTTGACTTTCACGATGGTTCTAGAGTGGCGCGAAAGAGAGAATGAAGAGGATGATGTTATTTCCAGGAATGACCTGGGCACCATTTCCTCTCTCCGAGACTGTGGTCTCTTGAAATTCTTTCGGATCCCGAGTATGAGGGCCCAAGTCAGGCTGTTGGAGTATCTCATTCATATGTGGGATGTGGACCAACAAGTATTCCACGTGGGGGTCCACAAATTGTCCTTGGATATCGAGGATGTTTACTTCCTAATGGGACTATCATGGCGTGGGTACCACACTAGATTGATCGGTAGCCGAGGTGGTGGGCTGCGTATGAGTGAGTATTTCCATTAGTACTGTGTTCTAGAGGAAGAAATAAGCAAAGGAAAAGTGGCCATTTGGGGGGTCCAGGATTTGACCCTTTGCACTATCTTGTTCACCATTGGTCATATAGTTGGGAGTTATGCTCCACACATGGCTCTCCAGAGCTATTTTTAGTACGCCATAGAGTGTACTGAGCCTTGGGTCTTTAACTGGTCAGACACAGTCCTTCATAGCATAAAGAGGCAGTTGACAAAATGCAGGAAAGGCGACCTGAAGCAATTCAAGTACGGATCACTTTTGGTGTCCTTCTTTATTGAGAGGGTTCCCTTGTTGAGATTGTAGGTTGAGTGGGGTTTACCAGCTCTAGAGGATCTGAGGATGTTGAGGTGGTGCAACCTCATGCCCAACATGTAGCTTGACCAATCATCAAATACAATGGTTCCTTCTTTGACTGGTTGTGGCCAAAGATGCTGATGGTCGATGATTATGCCTATGTTGGGTTGGATTTCCAAGGGGATCCAGACTTGGCCCTACCTGAGGGCACTCAGTGGGGAGATCTAGGTAAGAAGTACACATTTTTTCATTTTTAAGTGTTTTTGTGAGTTTTATCATATGCAATGTTTTTATGTTTGTCCAAGTTCTAATTACAAAAATTCTTTTTTGATGACACAGACGTGGGGCCTTATCGACCTCTGGGTACCTCTCCTATTCAGCGATGAGGAGAGGTGGCTCTAGTGCCATGATGTGACACTGAAGATTATGAGGTAGTGGAACAAAATTTAGAGGGGTTGACTGCTGACATTCCGGACATTCCTATCAGAGAGGTCCCTCAGCGTTATCAACACCATACTGTGGGCATGTCAGAGTCTATTGGCCGACTGCTTTGTAGGGTTTCCCAGGCAGTTGTGTGTTATCGGGAGCATCACCCATGACGTTTCTTGTAGAAGCTATGAGCTTCAGATTTTGAAATTTTGGTCCTTGGATAGAAATTTTTTGTCAAAAACTTTTGATTGTTATATACATATATATGGATTCTATCGGCTTATCTTGTGTTATGTGATACATGTGATGTGATTGGTTTATAAATGGCCCAAATGTCTGTCTAATACATAGTTAGCTAATGCATCAGTTAATGTATTTAGACATCTAGAAATATGTTGATACTCAATATAATCAAAATAACGTTCCAAGAGGCGAATTCGTAAATATACCCTTAATAAAGTAGGACTTCAAATAGCATAGACATTACTTAACTGTAGTACTACTAGCTGGGAATCGAATCAAACAACCAAGTGATGGATACCGAGTGAGATAGCATCAATCAACAATTCAATAACGACGCTATACTCTATAATATTATTGGTCACGCGACCGAGACACACACCTTGTAGAGTGATAAGTTCATTTGTAGGGGTGTAAATTTCCCAAGCAGCAGAAGCAAGGTTTTAAGTACTACGGCTAGCACCATCAGTGAAGCCAATGTGGGGTAGTGAAGACTCCGACATCTGGAAACCAAACACAATGTAACATAAGGGTAGATACTAGATAACGAAAAAAACATACTACAGTAACACACAAGAAGTATGATACAATAAAATACAAGTACTCATGCACAGGTAATCTTAGGCATAGTACTTCTTTAAGTACAACCCATTTCTGGCTTCACTCAAAGGGATACCATCATAATCTACTAACTCATAAGCTCATTTTTCCAGCACTCATCTAACATGTAAGGACCTCACCACATAGCTTCAAATTTTCCAGCTCCTAGCACATCCCGATCTTGTTCGTAAAGGAGAACCAAGTCACCTTCGGAGAAAATGCAAGGTTTGACATGTTTATCGTATTGGGCCTTGACACATTTCTTCTAGGCTTCTATGACTAGGGTGGCGTCGCGTCGAGTTTCGTCTAATCGCATGAGATACAACAAACGTTCTTCTTCGACGGAAGTGTTTGGTAGGAGTTCGATGGCTAGTTTTAGGGAGGGTATCTCACATTCAATCGGCATGATGACTTCTAGACCATAGACTAACCAGAATGGTGTAAACCCAGTAGCAGACTTAATGGATGTCCGGTAAGCCCACAATGCTGAAAACAACATTGTGTGCAAACTTGTTTTGTGAATCACTATCATTTGTCGAAGCATGGTTATGAGGACTTTATTAATTTCTTCGACTTGGTCGTTGGCTTGTGGGTAATAGGGTGCTGAGTTTTCATGGTGAAGACCCAACTTTTCAGCGAGTTCGGACGTCATGAAGTTTCTAAAGTGGCTACCGTGATCGGTGATGATAGCCTGAGGGACACCAAAACGAGCTATGATGTGATTTAATATGAATAATGCTATGGTATTTCCGGTATTGTCAAATGTCGACATCGCCTTGACCCATTTCGTAAAATAATCTATGGCTACAATAATGTATCCATGTCCCCCGACCGAGTGAGGGTGACATGTCATGAAATCAATACCCCATTTCGCAAAAGGACCGACGGAGACCATAGGATGAAGAGGAGCAGGATGTGACCATATTTTATGGCTGTAGGTCTGGCAAGCGTTGCATTTTTGGACGACAATTATACAGTCGTTAAATAAAGAAGGCCAAAAATACCCTGCTCGTAGGATCTTCTCGGCAGTAGCATACCCGGACATATGACCACTGCAGGCTCTAGAATGGCAGTCATTTAAGGCTTTCTCTGCTTCATCGAATGTGAGGCAGCATTGAAAAACTGAGTCAATTCCACAACGATAAAAAGTATCACCGAGGATAATATACTGACGGGCTTGGTAGCGTATTCGACGTCAGTCAGTATTGGACAAATTGGGCTGGAAAGTCTAGGTTTGGAGATATATGATGATATCTTTGTACCAAAGATCATCGGAATTAATTAGGAAAAGGGATTCATCAGGTAATGAATCGGCTACTACATTTTCCGTTTCAGAGTAGGGAAAGTCGCATATCAACTTGGCAAAAACTAAGGATTTCTTGGACTTAGCGTGTTCGAATTCTAAGTCAAACTCCTATAGTATCATGATCCACTTGGAGTATTTTTTCCCTAGCAGTTGACGGGTGAGAATGTGTTGCATAGGGTTGCAGTTAGAAATTACCGTAGTCTTGTGAGAGAGGATATAGTGATGGAAACGTTGAACTGCTTGGACGACTTCCAAGGCTAGTTTTTCGACATGTAAATAATTGGTTTCGGTAGGCGTTAGAATTCGACTCAAGTAATAGATAACATGCTCATCGTGAGAATCATCTTCTTGGACAAGAACCATAGTGATGGTGTAATCCGAGGCTGTGAGGTAGTGATGCAGGAGCATCGCTCACAACCCATCAAGTGAGCCAGCGCGTGGAGCAGGAAAGACAGCTGGACAGCGCCTACAAATTTTGAATTGATTTGAAAGTTGTTGCACTGACCTTTAATGAAGGCATTCATAAAGAAGTGCACTTGTATTGTAAGGGGGACCTTGAGCCTTTAATCTCTCGTCCTTATGTAGATAGGAAGGCATTTAATAAATTTAATGTTGTTAGATAGGAATTAATTGTAGATTTGATAGTTGTAGAATTCGAGAGGGAAAACGGAATATAGGCACCCTCCTTTGTACGTTTGTATGATCATCAAGCATTCAAAAGAGAAGAGTAGAACAGAGAACTGGTGTAGAACACCCATGTACAGATTGAATTAATAGAAGAGAGTCTGTGATTCAATTTCATGGTTTGTGTTGTTTCCTCTGTGTTGATATTGTGCTCATGAATGTTTGCTTCCTTTTGTATGCATTTTCTTTTGAATATGCAGTGCATGTGATTTCAGAGGTTAACTGAAGTCTGTGAGAGAAGGGAATGATTTTCAATTGTTTCTCTATTTGAGCCAGGATATTCCTGCATAGAGTGCAGTCAAATTCATCCACATAGAGTGCGTTGATAAGGCCAGACAGTTAAACCCTTATTCTCATTCACCCAGAAGTCGATTTGGGTTGGTGGAGATGTACAGGAGAAGTGCAGGCAGAACCGAAAGTCTCAGTTGTGGATCTGAGCAGGAAGCTAAGGACTGTTGTTGCAGAGAGTGAACAGAGTCTGGAAGAACTCAACACTTCAAGCGCTGTTGGGTCGAGCGCAAGGAGTGCACAGACATTCCTCTGAAGGAGGGGAGAAATTAAGCTCAGGAGGGATAGTTCCTTTGTGAACACAGTGGAGATAGATCCAGGAGAGGCTCGAGCAGGACAGAGCTTTGGAGTAGGAGAAATCCTCAAGGAGGAAAATCGACGGCCATAGTTCGCTGAGGAGATTCATGAAATCCCGCTGACCGTCAGATTCGGGAAGAAGTGGCTCGAGGTTTAGCCTTGATGCACGGAGGACCAAGAGCCATCGGGATTCGGCATATCGGGTTTCCCGGAGGCGAGAGTTTCATAGTGGTTGAAATCGTGAGTGGCGATTCCCCGAGTTAATCGGATCCGTCGATTATAAAAGGGACAGGTGGCACGAGATCCCGAGAGGTCGGGATTCGACATTCGGTGTTTTATTGTGCAAAGGAATTTCGACTGACGAAATCGCGATCCCGCGATTCCTGATAGAGCGGAGAGAGGAGGTGAAGTGGCGCAGAATTGGCACACGTGCATATCGGAGTTCGGGGTTCGGGTATTTGCGAAGGCAGCGAACCACGACATCATATACGTCGATTTCCCGATAAGGGAATCCCCGATAGGAATGGAAGCATTGACTTTGACCCATCGGGTTTCAGGGTGTTGAACTGTGTAATAATTGTGCACACAGGTTTTGCGATATCGTGAAACCCAATTTCCCGAGAGACTGCTGGGAGGTCAAAGAGAGAGAATCCTATGGGATACCGATACGGGATCGGAAGGGCACAGTAGCTCTTCGGGCCTGAGAGAGAGAGAAGGTCTTGGTGATCACGATTGTTCTCCGAGGAGCGGGGAGGGTTGTGTCAGAGTGGTATCAGAGCAGGAATATCTTTACTTCCTATAGAAGAGACAGAAGACATCATGCCGTCGAGAAGAGAAAGGCAGTCACTTGATCGAGAAGACAGGGATGCGCGAAGAAGAGGTAGGCCAGCAGGGAATCCAGAAATAGAGCGCCAGATGAGAGATCTCCGAGCAAGGCTTGAGGAGATGGAGACAGTGCAAAGATGCAGAGCTGGTGCTGGAGAGTTCAGTGATTTCGAGGTGGAAGAGGAAGCTGGACATGCAGAGGAAGTCACAGCAGAGGATGCCTCGACAGAGCGGTTGATCAGGGCCATTGCCAGAATGAGCTCAAAGACCAAAATGGATATTCCAGTCTACGAGGGAAGCCTGGATGCAGAAGAGTTGCTAGATTGGATCCACGCTCTTGACACCTACTTCGATTATGAGGATATCGAAGAGGATAAGAAGGTAAGGCATGTTGTTACTAAATTGAAAGGACATGCAGCCTTATGGTGGGATGAGTTGCAGGCTAATAGGCGCTGCAAAGGAAAGCAGAAAATTAAAAGATGGGATCGGATGATTGCTAAGATGAAAGAAAAATCCATCCCCAGAGATTACCAGATCACACTATTCAGGCGAATGCAGAACCTGAGCCAGAAGTTGATGATGGTGAAAGAGTACATCGAGGAGTTTTACAAGCTCAATATCTGAGCAGGTCATCGAGAGAGAGATGATGAGAAGGTGGCGAGATATCTGAATGGTTTGAGGTATGACATTCAGGATGAATTAAGCATGGTTACCATCCGAATAGTTGAGGATGTGTACCAGATGGCTCTGAAAGCCGAAGAGAAGCTGAGCCGTAAGCAAGGACAGTGAGGGCGAGGTCGGAGTCAGCCCAGAGGCAAGGCAGTTGCCTAGGAAAAATTCCAGAAGCCCAAGGAGGAATGGCAGAAACCTCAGGGTAAGGTTGAGAGAGGTGGAACCTCACAGAGGCAGCAATATGTTGAGCCAAGGAGGCAGCATACAGAGCAGGGTGGCGGTTATGCTGATGCGAACACATTTCCTTGTACCCGAGGTAGAGGAAGAGGCCGAGGTGGAATCATCACATGATTTACATGTGGAAAGGATGGACACAAAGCCGTTGACTGTCCAGATAGGAAAGTGGAAAGAGGAGAAACTCACATCACTGAGGCGCAGAGGCATGATGTTGAGAATGAAGATGCAGACAGTGGAAGATCGCTTGGGATGCATAAAATCCTTTTGACGCCTGAGAAAGAGGTGGAAAGCTCAGTGCAGAGGAGTTGACTGTTCAGAACGGCTTGCACAGCCAAGGACAGGAAATGCAAGGTCATAGTTGACAGTGGGAGCACTGATAATCTCGTTTCAACCGAGATGGTGGAAAAGCTGGAGTTGGAAACAACTAAGCACCCGATTCCATATAAAGTCTCGTGGCTACAAAAAGGACACCGGGTAAGTGTTACAAAACAATACTTAGTTAAATTTAAGATAGGGAATTACCATGATGAGATTCTGTGTGATGTTATTCCCATGGATGTATGTCATATATTGCTGGGTAGACCATGGCAGTATGACAAAAATGTGGTTCATGACAGAAGGATGAACACATACACTTTGGAAAAGGATGGGAGAATCCATAAATTACTTCCGATAAAGGATAAAGAAGTGAAGCCGGAAGTAAACAACACAATACTTCTCATGAGTGGGAAGGAACTTCTCATAGAGATGGAGAAGAAGGAAGATCCACAGTTCTTTGTGGTCAGGAAACCGTGAATTGTCCTGACTAGCACAAGAGTGGATGACTTGCCAGAAGAGATTCAGGAACTGTTGGGAGAGTTCGCTGATATCATCGTGGATGAACTACCTCGTTCATTGCCACCGATGAGGAGTGTGAGTCACCATATAGACCTCATACCTGGAGCAAGTTTTCCGAATAAAGCAACGTACAGGTTGACACCCCAAGAAAATGAGGAGGTCAAAAGACAGGTGCAGGATTTGCTGGATAAGGGACTGGTCAGGGAAAGTCTTAGTCCATGTGTTGTTCCGAAAGTACTAAGTCCGAAGAAGGATGGAGGCTAGAGAATGTGTACAAACTCCAAGGCGATAAACAAAATTACCATCAGGTACAGATTTCCACTGTCGAGAATGGATGATTTGATGGATTGTCTGAGTGGGGCAAATTATTTTTCAAAGATTGATATGAAGAGCGGATATCATCAGATTCGCATGAGAGAGGGTGATGAGTGGAAAATAGCATTCAAAACAAATGAGGGTTTGTATGAATGGTTGGTCATGCCGTTTGGCTTGACAAACGCGCCGAGCACATTCATGAGACTGATGAATGAAGTCCTGTGGGAATTCATCGGGAAGTTTGTTGTCGTATATCTGGACGATATATTAATTTTCAGTAAGACCAAGGCTGAACACTTGAGACATTTGGCCATTGTAATGAGGAGGCTACAACAAGAGAAGTTGTTGGTCAACATGAAGAAGTGCTCCTTCATGAAGACAAAGCTCATTTATTTGGGTTTTGTGATTTCGGCAAATGAGTTGAAGATGGATCCTGAGAAAGTGGAAGTGATAAAGAATTGGCCATCACCGAGAAATGTTTTCGAGGTAAGAAGCTTCCATGGACTGGCTAGTTTCTACCAAAAATTCATTCGGAATTTCAGTGGAATTAGTGTAGTGATGATGGACATAGTGAAGAAGCGGCATAAATTTTTTCACTGGACAACAGAGGATGAGAGGAGCTTCAATCTGTTGAAGCGGAAGATAACAGAGCAACCAATTCTGGTGTTGCTTGATTTCCAGAAGATATTTCAGGTGAAATGTGATGCCAGTGGGTATGCTATAGGAGGGGTCTTGAGTCAGGAAAATAGACCCGTTGCATATTTCAGGGAGAAGCTAGATGATGCAAAGCTGAAATACTCCACCTATGATAAAGAGTTTTATGCCATCATACAGGCATTAAATAAGTGGAGGCATTACTTGATACCCAAAGAATTTGTATTGTACAGCGATAATCATGCATTGCAGTTTGTAAGTCAACAGGATAAGTTGAACCAAAAGCATACAAAATGGGTAGAGTACATGCAAAATTTTACATTTGTAATCAAACACATTTCAGGAACTGCTAACAAAGTGGCTGATGCTTTGAGCAGGAAATGTTTGTTGTTGCAGGAATTCAAAGTCAAAACATTGGGTTTTGAAAATCTGAAAGATATGTATGTAGGTGATGCAGATTTCGGAGAAGCATACGAGGCAGCTGAGAATCCAGTTCTCAGGGATCGGAGTCCATGGATAGATTTCATGATCCAGGAAGGATTGTTGTTTAGAGGCAATCAACTATGTATTCCGAATTGCTCCATGAGGGAGAATTTGGTGAGGGAAAAGCATAGTAGCGGATTGGCAGGTCATTTTGGACATGACAAAACATTCGCAAAACTAAGCGAATCGTATTTTTGTCCGAGCATGCGATCCGATGTTAAACGATTTTTTGAACGATGCAGGATTTGTCAACATTCAAAGGGCCGGAAGAAGAATGTCGTGTTTTATCAGCCATTGCCCATACCTGAGAGGCCATGGGAAGCGATCAGTATGGATTTTGTTTTGGGTTTGCCAAGAATGCAAAGAGGATTTGATTCTATCTTTGTGGTGGTGGAAAGGTTTTCCAAGATGGCACATTTTATACCATGTCAGAAGACCAGCGATGCGACCCACATCGCAATTTTTTTTTTCAGATAAATCATCAGACTGCATGGATTGCCAAGAAGTATAGTCTTAGATCGGGATACGAAATTCATAGGTCATTTTTGGAGGACGCTATGGAAGAAGCTGGGAACTAATTTGGCTTTTAGTTCATCTTACCATCCATAGACGGATGGGCAGACCGAGGTGGTGAATAGAAGTCTGGGGGATCTATTGAGAAGCTTGGTGACAGAGCACCACACCAGTTGGGACCAAATATTACCACAAGCAGAGTTCGCGTACAACGATTCAGTGAATCGGAGTACGGGAAAAATCCCATTTCAGATTTTATATGGGACACAGCCGAGAGGAGTATCTAAACTCAGGGAGTCAGAACAAGCTGCAACTAGCAGTGCTAGCACTGAAGAGTTCGCTGAGGCGATGAGAGAACTTCACAGTTAGGTGAACAGTGACTGATGGATGCAAATCAGGAGTACAAACGCAGATCCGATCAGCGAAAGAGACAACTTCAGTTTGAAGTTGGGGACATGGTTCTGGCGCACCTGAGGAAAGAAAGGTTCCCAAGGGGAACATATAACAAGCTCAAGATGAAGAAAATTGGGCCATGCAGAGTCCTGAAGAAATTCAGGGAGAATGCATATGAGATTGAGTTGCCGGATGGCATTGGGATATCTCCGATTTTTAATATTTCGGATTTATACCCATACAGGGCTGCAGAAGCAAAAACTGGAACTGAGGGACAAGTGATCCAGTGGCAGAAGTAGTTACCAGTAGCAGAAAAACCACAGATGGAGTGCATACTAGACAAGCGAATGGGAAGGAAGACCAGGTGGAAGTAGTATTTTGAATACCTGGTGAAATGGAAGAATCACCCAGTTGAGGATGCCAGCTAGGAGACTGAAGCAGTTATCCAAAAGCATGGATAGACCGTGCAGGAGCTCATGGACCGGAGCCCATGAAATTTTTTGAGCCAAGGAGTATGATGCAGGAGCATCGCTCACAACCCATCAAGCGAGCCAGCGCGTGGAGCAGGAAAGACAGCTGGACAACGCCTACAAATTTTGAATTTCTTTGAAAGTTGTTGCACCGACCTTTAATGAAGGCATTCATAAAGAAGCGCACTTGTATTGTAAGGGGGACCTTGAGCCTTTAAGCTCTCGTCCTTATGTAGATAGGAAGGCATTTAATAAATTTAATGTTGTTAGATAGGAATTAATTGTAGATTTGATAGCTGTAGAATTCGAGAGGGAAAATGGAATACAGGCACACTCCTTTGTACATTTGTATGATCATCAAGCATTCAAAAGAGAAGAGCAGAGCAGAGAACTGGTGTAGAACACCCATGTACAGATTGAATTAATAGAAGAGAGTCTGTGATTCAATTTCATGGTTTGTGCTGTTTCCTCTGTGTTGATATTGTGCTCATGAATGTTTGCTTCCTTTTGTATGAATTTTCTTTTGAATATGAGGTGCATGTGATTTCAGAGGTTAACTGAAGTCTGTGAGAGAAGGGAATGAGTTTCAATTGTTTCTCTGTTTGAGCCAGGAGATTCCTACATAGAGTGCAGTCGAATTCATCCGCATAGAGTGCGTTGATAAGGCCAGACAGTTAAACCCTTATTCTCATTTGCCCAGAAGTCGATTTGGGTTGGTGGATCCGTACAGGAGAAGTGTAGGCAGAACCGGAAGTATCAGTTGTGGATCTGAGCAGGAAGCTAAGGACTGATGTTGCAGAGAGTGCACAGAGTCTGGAAGAAATCAACACTTCAAGAGCTGTTGGGTCGAGCGCAAGGAGTGCGCAGACATTCCTCTGAAGGAGGGGAGAAATTAAGCTCAGGAGGGATAGTTCCTTCATGAACACAGTGGAGACAGATCCAGGAGAGGCTCGAGTAGGACAGAGCTTTGGAGCAGGAGAAATCCTCAAGGAGGAAAATCGACGGCCATAGTTCGCTGAGGATATTCGCGAAATCCCGCTGACCATCAGATTCGGGAAGAAGTGGCTCGAGGTTTAGCCTTGACGCACAGAGGACCAAGAGCCATCAGGATTCGGCATATCGGGTTTCCCAGAGGTGAGAGTTTCATAGTGGTTGAAATTGTGAGTGGTGATTCCCCGAGTTAATCGGAGCCATCGATTATCAAAGGGACAGGTGGCACGAGATGCCAGGAGGTCGGGATTTGGCATTCGATGTTTATTGTGAAAAGGAATTTCGACCGGCGAAATCGTGATCCCGCGATTCCCGATAGAGTGGAGAGAGGAGGTGAAGTGGCGCAGAATTGGCACACGTGCATATCGGAGTTCAGGGTTTGGGGATTTGTGAAGGCAGCGAACCACGACATCATATACGTCGATTTTCCGATAAGGGAATCCCTGATAGGAACGGAAGCATTGACTTTGACACATCGAGTTTCGGGGTGTTGAACTGTGTAAGAATTGTGTACACAGGTTTCACGATATCGCGAAACCCGATTTCCCGAGACACTGTTGGGAGATCAAAGAGAGAGAATCCTGTGGGATACTGATACATGATTGGAAGGGCACAGTAGCTCTTCGGGCCTGAGAGAGAGAGAAGTTTCTGGTGATCGTGACTGTTCTCCGAGGAACGGGGAGGGTTGCGTCAGGTAGAGGAAATAATCACGACTGTAATCGAGGGGAAGAGAAGTGGAGCACGTGTCAGGGAAAATTTCAAAGCTTTGAAGGCTTTGTTTGCAGTGGTATCCCATATGAAATCAGACCCTTTTTGAGTAGTCGCGTAAATCCAAGAGTTATCTCAGCATAGTTCGAGATGAAACGACGAAGAAAGTTTGCTTTCCCTTACAAACTTTGTAACTGGCGAAGTGTAGAAGGAGGAGGGAGATTGAGAATCGCCTCAACATTCAAAGGATCTACCCTGATCCCTTGATGTGAAATGATAAAACCTAGAAGTCGACTGGATTCTACGCAAAAAATGCATTTGTGACGATTCAAGCGTATATGGTAAAAATGACATCGGAGGAAAATGGCTCAGAGGTGTATTGGATGATCGACCCGGTGCATGGAACGAGCAGGTAAGTCATCAAGATATGGCTACACGATGTGTTTGATATCATGGAAGGCATAAGACATAGCATGCTGAAAGGTTGTGCCAACGTTTTTAAGACCGAAAGGAAGTTTCCGATAAGAAAAAGTGCCCCAAGGACAAATAAAAGCGGTTTTGTGTTGGTCCTTGGGAACAATATTGATTTGATTATATCCAGAGAAACCATCCATCAGAGAGAAGATTTCACTTCCGGCACAATCATCGACAATATGGTCGACGAAGGGGGTAGGAAAGTTGTTTTTAGGACATGCTTTGTTAATATCCCTATAATCAACGCACACACGAATTGTGCCTTGTTTCTTGTCGATCGGAACAAGATTGGAAACCCAGTCAGTGAGAGCCACCAGGTAGATAAAGCCAGCTTTGAGAAGTTTCTCAAATTCAAGCTTGATAGCATCCGCTTTACATGGGTGAACTGGATGAAGGCGTTACTAGACGAGTTTAGCGTCTGGGTATGTCTTAATTTCATGTATCACAATGTCAAGGTCAATACCTGACATTTCTTCATAGCTCCAGGCGAATATGTCACAAAATTCTTTGAAAAGTAACTTGTAGGTGATGATCTCGTCAGGGGAACACGAAGCTACGATATGCACATTTTCGACAATTCCAGGATTGATGGATATGTCGAGGGGAATAGTGGGTGAGATGTTGCTTAAGTTCCCTTCAGAAAACACATCATGTCTGAACTCAGGAACAGCGAAAATGATGACAATGGTCGATGAGGTCGAGATCTGTTGGTATCTCTTGATGGTGTGCTATTCTAGGAAGAGAATGGAATGATGATGCCCATCATCCCAGGGGGTGTCTTCCATGACATACATAATCATCTCGTCCATGGGAAAAATGACATGAAAAGGATCTGGAGATAAATCACCAAGAGAGGGGGTAGGAGGAGTTGCCGATTGAATGGCCTGATAGGCAGACTCAACCGGACTCAACGACATTTCATCATCGTAACAAATATGATCGTCGGGGTCTGGTACCATCCATGGGTCATGAGACGCAGGGGTTTCGGTGGAGATCATGTTGATTAAAGCGAAAAGCGGATATGGAACATCAGGCGGTGGGATGGGGAAGGTACCCATTAACTAAGAGTCTTTAAGAAGACCCACACCTACGTTCTCGTATCCGGGGGGTTTTGGAAATAAACAGGACGTTTCCAGTGCATATATTCAAGTTAAAGAAGGCTAATTGGTCGACGGTAATTACCTTTCCTTGATGTGGGAAACGTACAACATGAAAAAGAGTCGACACAATTGTACGCATGGAATCAATCCAGCTACGGCCAAGAAGAAGATTGTAATTGAGAGGAGCATCAAAGACTTCCACTTCAACCTGGACCATTTTTCCTTCTAACGTCATTGACAACGAAGGGAGTACACCGTAAGGTTTAAAACTTTAGCCATTAAAGGATTTGAGTGTGTTATGGGATTCATTCAAAGAGGGAGAGCCAATGGCTTTCCAGCAAGTAATAGACATGACGCACGTTGAGGCACCCTCATCGATAAAAGTTCTACAAATGTTTTTGTCAGAGACAATAACTTGTATTTGGAACGCGAGTTGAGGGGGTAACCTTGGAATGTGATCTTCCAAGTCAAAAATTATTAAATTCGTATCCGTAAGGTCAATTCCACCGATATCTTTCAACAATGCCTTCCGTTGTGTAGGACAACTTTGAAGGACTTCGAGGGATGACATCACGGATGGTGCTTGGGCCAGATCTTCAACAATGTTGTAGTTCTGGGCAGCATGGGCATGAGGATTGAAAGCCAATTTTTGAATGACACCCTTTGGAGGAGGGCGAAGGACTGTGTCGAGGCTCGGTCATTCGAGATGAAGAGAATTGTTGGTAGGTGGAGTCATAGGAGATGGTTGGACCAACGAAGGAGGTGTAACATCAACCTTCTCTTTGGAGGAAGAATAATCTTTGGCTCAAGTGGTAAGTGTAATGTCACTTTGCTTTGAATCACCTATACATATTAAGACATAAGATGTAGTGGAGGGGGATGGTTGGTCATGAATGACCAATTGGGCCTATTGTTGATAAGGGAAAGGTTGTGACAATACGGCTGGAGTGGGCGGTTTCGTGGTCCCTTGAAGGAACTTAGTAACCTCGGTCCTCGATGCATTGTGGACAATCTTTAGTGTAGTGATCATCACCACAGATAAGACAAGGGTATCAGGGTTTGCGCTTATTCCTATCATCAACAGGTGGAGTTTTGGTTCTCTCTGCTTGTGAAGTATTTTTGTCCTCCTTATTCTTACCCTTTCCCTTTCGGGATTTGTTTTTACTGGCGAGGGTAGATTGGACAACATTTACCTCAGAAGTCTTTCCGATGGGAGGGGTAGGAGACAGAGCATGTTGAACATTATAAGAAGCGGGTTTGGGGTTGTTGCTAGAGGTTTGGATGGAATGCAGTTGGGCATGGAAAGTGCCAATCACACCTTCGACTGCATGAGAAGCAGCGGGAGTAGTTGAAGTGGCATAAGTAGAAGGACGAGGCGCATCAGGGAGTAAGTCATAAAGAGTGCCCATTTGTGAGTAAACGAGGTCAAGGTATTGAGCACGACTAATGGCCTGTTCTTCTGTGACAACTCCACCCATGGCGCTGTCATGACCAATGTCGTTCACAAATGATTTCGTGAACCACTCTGCCAGCAACTGATCGGGAAGTTCGAGTTTGATGAGACGTCGTCTTCGTCGCCACTCATGAATGTGATTGAAGATATGAGTGGTTTTGTTTTGTTTGAAAGAACTCAAAATCCTGGTCCCTATTTCATAACGGATCAGTAATTGGTAGTGGGTGAGGAAATCCATAGCTAGGGTGTTGAAGTCGGCAAAGAAACCTCGTGGCAATTCTATATACCACTTCATGGAAAAACCCGTGAGAGTTTGTTGAAAAAGGCGTAAACAAATAGAGTCATCCATCAAGGAGTTGGATGAGAACCAAAGGTGAAAATTCATGACGTGATTATTCGGGTCCTCTCCCGCTTTGCCATCGAATTTAGGGATATCAGACGGTAGTTTGGCCGGTATAGTGGGCCATTATGGAGAGTGATGGATTGGATCATTTAAAATCCTCGACATATCGGGGAGGTCCAGGGTGGCTAAGAAAGGTAACTGTCTATTCACATGCAGGTACTGGTGGCTTTGGGGAGGGAGTCCCGTCGACAAGCCAGTAGGACCATAAGCAGTCTGCATATAATGCGAAGACCCATGCAGATTCAGTGGTTGTTGTGGAGGAAAGTAACTCATGGGATTGTATCCTTGAATAGGGGCATGGGGTTGAGAATTAGAGCCCCAAATAGGATTGGACATACCTGGATATGGTTGGCCTATACTAGGGGGTATAACGGATGTAGCTGGAAGTTGTTGCCCCCCAATCAATTGAGGATTATGTTGTATCAGATGGTTCCAATACCGGGCCAAGGATGGAGGTATGTTTTGTTCATAGAGTGGGGTTGGTGGGGGTTATTCTCTAATCGATGGTTGTGTTCCAATTGGTATTTTCCCTGCAAAGGGGGGTTGAGTCAAGCCTCCTTGGTGAAATTGTCCACCAACAGGAATCTAGTAATTTGGTGTGAACGACGGCATGGTGCCACTAGGATCAGCGTCGCTGATAGAGGATGGAGAAGGTCCTCTGAAAGGGGGAAAAGGAAGTGTCGAAATGAAACTGAGAGGAGAGTGCCCATAAGAAGAGGGACCACTAGGAGTTTTGTATGTGATTTTTGTAGGAACGGGAATAGATGCATTCAACGCACGGTATCCGGGTGGAAGAGTCAGGGTGACTTTGGGCGAAAACGGTGTGCTGATAAGGTCTTGTCTAGCCGTGGTAATCCCGGTGTGAAGACTCGTAGTCTCTGTGTAATGGACCATTTGTAAAGGGAGAGTTAAGATGTGGTCAGCTCGCGGAGCTTCTGTACCAGGAAAATAATAATCAGTAGTAAAAGGTACTGCATTTGGGTCATAAGTTTAAGGGAACGCAGGTGAGATGGTGATCTCAACACCTGCTCCCGAACCAAAGAGATCCCGTCTAAAAATGCTAGTAGTCCAAAAAGGATCTTGGCCCTCAGGTCCTAGAAAAGGTCCAGTCAGTGATCCATAAGAGAAAACAACTAAGTCTCTGGAAGAATTCACTCGCATAATACGTCTCTTAGAGTCGGGGTGAAGGCAAAATTCCTCTAGAGAATTGGTAATTCAGAACCATTCTAGAGAGTCAGTTCTTTCCACTTGTGGAGTGGTGACGTCTTGGACTTCACTTTGTTGAGGAGATCCCTCTGGTGAGCTGATAGGAAAGGGTTAAGAACCTTCCATATTTTCTAGGGGTAAGCCCTGCATTCTACGTGAACGACATGGAGGGTCTATTGTGAACGAGTTAAAAACTTACGAAGAAATTTCTATGGTCAACTTGGGTAAACAAACAGCATGCACTAATAAAAAAAATCTAGGAAACGACACCAAGCAAACAAGACCTTCTAATTCCGAAGTCACTAGTTGGTGATGAAATCCAACGTCGCAACAACGAGATGAGAAGGGGCTAGGCTAGTGTGGAAAAGTTATTTTGATGACCTGCTTAACAGACTTACCAATCGTGGGTATACCCTCCAAGGAGCCCGAGTGAGTTTGGCCAATGACGATTCCAAGTACCGTGAATACTTTCCCCTTCACAGTCACCTTGTGTAAGACCCTAAGAAGATAGGCCACTAAGGTTACCACCAACAACAATAAATCCTGGGGGGACAGTCGACAGTCTGATCCACATGCAAGGGCAGGGTATATAGCCCAAAATCAACTTGAGAGGCTTCCACTCATCATTGTGGGTATACCTTCAAGTGACCCCCGTAATACATGCATTCTCTACACCGATATCAACAAGGCAGGGTGAGTAACTCTGTCAATATCAATGCGACCTCGGGTTTGACCCTTGTGCGAGAAGGGCTTCCCAGGACAAAATGGTGCAAGTGGAATTTGACACTCCTTAACACAAGATGATATTGTGTGTTTTGTGCTTTGGAGAGTGTATCTCTCTGCCTATTCCAAAGCTCTAGCCTAGCTAATGTTGGTGTAATAGAGTCCTAGAAAAGGGTTACTAGTTAAATTTTTAAAATTCGCACTATATTTTTAAAGGCTGTTGTTACTCAAAGGAGACGGAAATGAAACTGATGTTTGTGTGAGACTCTGACCCAACAATGCAAAGATAGGAATGAAGGATATCAATTCTTGTTTGATGAATCCTATTTACAGGAGGGAAAGAGGAGTTTTCTGGAACAATCTTGAACTACGATATACAATCTTCTTTGAAATGCAGTATCAACAAGTCACGAACAATGCCAATTCTCTATTTGTTCTATTTCAACAATTGATTTCCAATATTTTTAAAATAAAAATGATTTTAAAAAGAAAAATGTTTTTTACTTTTCAAAAAGAACCACATAATGGTGGTGGAACTAAGGAAAACCAATAACTAATGAAAAGCAACATGAAAAACCCAAACCAATCTTTCAATGAAGACAAAAATGACAAGCAAACAAGACTAGTCTTTTCAAATGCACGAGGGTAGTGATTTTCCAAGTAATGAGCAATCGAGAAAGACAATTAGTCCCAACTTTAAACCGATCACCAGCTCCCAACCAAACAAGCACTCAGATTCTAGGATCAGAGATTATATCCTTTCTAAGAAAAGGTCAAGAGATGACAGTTGAGAAAAAGAATGAATAAGAAGAGTCTTTGATTTCTGAAGACTGATCATTCAAAAAATCCGAAGTCAAGAAACAATCAATCAGTGGCCCAAGAAGTTTTCTTCAGACACACATACAAATCTGGGTATCTGAGCATACAAAAACCCTAATCCCAAACTTTTGCAAAATGGGTTCGCAGGAAAGCAATGTTGTACAATGCGAGAATGGAGCATTCTCATAGGCTAGCCACAAGTAGAGTGCAAGAGGTACGCACTGGACTGCACAGTAGGGTGTGAACTCTAGTAGTTCTCGTAGGCAAAAGAAGGGTTTAGTGGGAGAAGGCCTGAAACTAGGAAAAATTTGGAAAAAATAAAAAAAAAATTAAGGGACTTTTGGACCCAGAGAGTCTGTCAGAGTCTCCTGAAGACTCAGAGATTGATAGAAATGAAAAATGGTAAGGCAAGAGAAAATGACCAAGGAAAAACACCAAAAACCACTAAAAAATGGGTCACTCTCCCCAATGGAGTCGCCAATTTTGTTATCAAACTAATCGGTAGGTGCGGACACTAACAGATCTCCCTAGATACACCTGGATCTAGAACAAAATAGGACAGGAAATGACTCTGTCCCTAAGTTGTGATCATTGAATCTACTAATAAGGAGGAATAAGTGACATACCTTTGTATCACTTCCTTAGGTATCTATTGCTCCCGCTTCGCTCTAGTGCTCTCGTGAGGTCAAGACCAAGACAACACAAACCAACCAAAGTGAAGATAACAAAATGTATTCAACGTCAACTTATGCATATGATCAAGGAATTACACAATAAAGTAAGAGTGACTTTATGGGAAAGGGACATGCCACTGTATCATATTAATTGAAAGTAGAAGATACAACTGGATTTCCTTGATGTCGCAAGCTTCCTTTCAGTGACCCTTGGTTCCAACACACACACTTTCTCTGTACTTGCATGAAGAAGATCCAATTCTTCTTGATATACTGACTAGAGCCTTCAAGGCTCTGTCAAAGCAGGGTTCTTCACACAATTCTTTCACCAATTCTTCAATTAATCTTGCTTAACCTTTTCCATGAGAATCCTTTCAATATATAGGAGAAGGAGAGATGGTTACACGGATGACGATGATCCCATTAAATCAGAGAAGTCAGTAAAATGACAACCATATGAATGCCAACTCATTTCCTAGAAGATTCCCTTCTAGAACCCTCGAGACCTATTCTCTTTTCGAAGCTTGAAAACAGGTTCGCACCCTATGTATGGAGAAAACTGCGAGAAGTTCGCACCCTAGGTGTAGGTGGCCTGCAAGAATGAGGCATTCTCGCACCCTAGGCCATATGCAGCCTGCGAACTCACTTTGAAAATATGTTTTTGGAAGGAGACAAGATCCACTTTTCTCAGGAAAAAAGTCCTTGTTGGGAGCCTAAATACACCATAGTTAATACATCACCAAGATGACCAAAATCATGTGTAACAACATCACATGCTCTGTAGTATTCCTTAGCATCTTTATGTAAAGTGGGCCACCAGAGGCCATCTCTAAGAACCTTTTGCGCTATTGATTTTCCTTCATAATGTCCTCCTACGATCACTTCATGTGCTTTTGCTAGAATCAGAGGTCTTTCTTCCTCCATAACACATCTCCTCAATATCTCATCAGGTCCCATATTGTATAGTTGTCCAACTATAAGTGAAAAATCTGCAGCACAAACTACCAATTGTTTCTTTTGAATGACTGTATATTCATGAGGTGCCATTCATGTTGATAAAAACTGGACTATCTCGTCGAAGTGATCATCCACCTTTTTGGTGGCCAGCAATTGTGCATCTAGTAAGGTATCCTCCAAACTAGTAGGTTCATCTCCATGTTATACCCTAGAAAAATGGTTATGTCCCTTGTTCATTCTTCATGGCTTGACCAGAATCTCAAAATCATATTCTTGGAATAACAGTAGCCATATGCATATTCTTCTCCCCAGCACTAGCTTGTTGACTAGGTATTTCAATGCAGAGTGATCAGTGACCATCTTAAAATATCCTCCCAATAAGTAGTGTTGAAACTTATGTAGTGTGTACACCATGGATAAACCTTCTCTTTTGGTAGTAGTGTAATTTATGTCAGCTATAGAAAGCTTCCTCCTAGAAAAGGATAACGGGTGATCTATATCTCCTGCTCCTGGCTACGCTAACACTAATCCTAATGCAATATATGAAGCGTTGACATGCACATGGAATTCCTTACTCCAATATGGGAAAACCAGAATAGGCACAATGACCATCTTCTGTTTCAGTGTGTCAAAGCTCTGCTGACATTCCTCGGACCATTGAAACTAACAATCTTTCTTTAAAATATCTTCCATGGGTGTTGTTATATGTGCATAGCCCTTGATGAACTTTCTGTAGTATCCAATATGTCCCAACGCAGTGCGCATCTGTCTAACCGAAGTAGGAGGGGGTAGATAAACAATGATGGAAATCTTGGAAGGATCTACCAGCAACCCATGCTTACACACAATATGGCCTAGCAACACTCCAAAGGGTGAAAAGAAGATGCACTTCTTCAGGTTCAGGGAAATCTGGCATTGCCTGCACTTATCCAACATTAGTCTTAAACATTCAATATGATTTTGAAATAAGCTAAAAATTGTCCAATCATCAAAATATGCTTCCAAACATTTATGTAAAAATTCCTTGAATGCTTCGACCACCACCCTAGAAAATATGGCTGGTGCATTCTTCAATCCGAAAGGCATCACTATGTAATGGAAGGAACCCCATTCTGTTGCAAATGTGGTCTTATGGTGATCTTCCTTAGTAATCTTGATCTGGTGATAACCTGAAAATCCATCTGTTAAGGAGTAAACTTCTTGTCCTCCCACATTATCTAACACTTCGTCAGTAAACGGTGTAGTGAATGGATCATGTAAACATGCATCATTAAGCTTCCTCAAGTCTACACCGATTCTGATCTCTCCTTTCTTCTTATATTGGACCACCATAGGGATAATCCACTTTGACTCTTCAACAGGTTCTATGATTCCTACTTCCAACATTATATCTAATTCAATATTGACTTTATGCTTATACTTGGGATTCAATCTGTAGGGTCTCTACTTGACTGACCTTGCTTCTAGTTTCAAGAGGATCTTCATTTCTCCCATGGGCCCTTGGTTGGAAACAAGTCCTGATATTCATGCAGTAGTTCTATGATCTTGTCAATAGTAGCATCGTCCCAATAATCTCCAATGTTTGCGAGTTTAGGTTCTTGCTTTGTTCCAATATTAACTTTCTTGATTTTGATTGGTTGTCCAATAAACGGTAGTTCGACTCCTAGTTCTTCTATGTCTCTCTGTCCTTTTGTTTCTGTGATGTTCACATTCCTAGGGTCATCGCCTTCATCAGCATTGATATTGTAACAACCTTGCAATTTTTGAAGAGGTGCGGTGTTGTGGGTGGGAAATCCCTCCTACGGACTAGCATCAAGAGTTTTAATCATGCATGCAGAAATGACCTAAAGTCTCCTACTTTTTACCAACGTCCCAATCATAAACCCCATTATTCATATGCAAATACAAGGTTAAAGAGATATAGTTATTGTACCTTAGTTTTTTTGTTTGATGTTGATCCCTTTAACGCTTGGTCACTCCTTCACTTCAACTCTCCTCCCAACATTGACCTGCATTCATAAAAGAAAAAAAAATAACTCCACATGCATATGATCTATAAACTAATGGGTTAGATATTCTATCAAAGTATAATCAAATTTAAATATTGACAATCTCATATGGCGGGACGGGAAAGGTACTTCTTTTATTAAGATTGGCCACTGCTCCTCAAATCCGGTCCTGGGATCCACTTCCACTGTGCTCCAACTACTTCTGTATATGATTCTCTTCACACAATAGTTGCAAAAGGTTGGGGCAAGGGGAATGCTAAATCGGGTATAGTTTATTTGCTATGATTTTCCTCCTTTCAAATGGTACCCCTACGCCTTCTTTTATAGGCTAGAAAGGGATAGGTATTTGGTCAAGTGATCGACTATGGGCAGCTGAACGACTTAGTTAAATTACCCAGAACTATGTGTTCCATCTACAACTTTCCATTTTTCATGCTTTTGTAGGTACATGCGGGCTGTAGTGGGTTAGCTAGCATGTACACGCATGCAGTAGTGGAGCGGGGCACGTGTGCCTTTAAAAAAGGTGTTTTTAAGAAGAGTTGTTCAGTAGTGGCTTGGCAAAGAAGGCTAGTGAGATGGATTGATGCCAGGTAAGCATGTCTGGTGCAATTTAGGGTTATAACAAATGCCCCCTAATGTGTGAGGTCATAATAGCATTTGATGGTCGAAATACATTATCAATATTCACCAATGTACCAAACAAGTGAGCCCAGGAACCATAATTCGGGAGGTGCCATCTGCAAAATAACAATTTTCTCACCGAGGTGGGCATACCCATGCTCGGAATAAAATCATGGCTACCAATCAAATACATTGTAGATCCATGCCATATAACTATATAAAGTGTAGACATGAACAATACACACCAGATCTACATCTCGAAATCTATACATGCATAGTATCCATCTTCAAGAAGCGAATAAGACCTGATGGCTAGATATGAGGCCTTTAGAGCTCAAGAAACAACTTCAAAATCTTCACAACTCAGGTAGAGTGTAATATGAGTGTACGAATTCACTACCTAGAGGTTGTTAATGACTTGTCAGGAACGAACTAGAGGATTTTGATGATCAGGTTGAGGGCTTCATGGATTTCAAACAAAGACTTGATTGGGATTTCAGGATGGTCGGGCATGAGGGTAAGAGACAATCTACACAGGGGGGCGACTCAAGCTTGGTAATAACTTCCCTTGGACAATAGCACGACAAAAGATGAGACTCAGGCAGCATGATATTTTGACATAAGTTCACGATGCAGGGGGCACCACAAAATCTCCATATGTTTGGAAGAATAACCAAATGGAGGAGGACAAATATCTATGTAGCGAGAACGGCTTCCTAAGGTCATGTTAAATCCCAATGCTTGACGAACAAATGGAAGGATGTTCTTTGTCCAAGGGCAACTCATTGTGCTGCCAATAAAAAGAAAAATACTTTTCCCTTCCTCTTTTTTGGGTATATTTGATTTTTTTGTCTTTTTCAATAATTTTTGAAAGACTGAAAAAGAATAAAAGAATGCTATGTTACAAAGGAGGATCGAGTGTCGTAGACATACTAGTTCCAAACGCACGGAACACATGAATTCTCAGGGCAAAGGGACATATGTAGGAAAAGGACACTCGGGAAAAAATCCTCCATGAGACAAAGGTGTCAAGATGTAGAGGCACATTGCTACAGGGCTTGCGTAGAAGGCATGCTTTAGATGGTTCAGTTGAGAGAAACATGGAGACGACATTAGGCCAAAGACGCAGGTATGAAAATTCGATTTAATAAGACACACAATGGTAACGTCCTTCAATGTAATTTTAATGAGCCCAGAGAAGGTAAGCTCGACGGTTTTTCATATTTAGAGAGTCTGAAAAAGCATAAAAGGAGACTCCACAGGGGTACCTTTTTCAAGGATAGTCTAGTCAGTTCAAAAAAGGGTTAAAATAACATTGACCAGATGTCTATTCAAAAACCATTTTAACGAGTGTGATAAAGACGAGATCACTCGACAATTTTTTCATTTTTAAGGAGTCTGAAAAAATCTTAACTATGGACTCTGTCAGGAAATTTCTTTTGGACCAATTTAATGAGTTTGAAAGAATAAGGTCACTCGATGATCTTTTCAATTTTAGGGAATCTGAAAAGAGCTTAACTATGGACTTCTTGGGGGTTTCTTTTTCATAAATTTAGTCCCTCAGGCTCGAAAAAGGGTTAAAATTATACTTGAGAATACTCTTCTAGAGAACTGAGGCCCCTAGAGTATACCTTTGTTTGTGTAGTTGACCATCCGGACCGAAAAAGGGGTAAACTACCATCGGATAGACGTGCCTTCAAATTTCAGTTTAACAAGCGTGAAGGACAACAAGATCGCTCGACAATATTTTCATGTTTAGAGGGTCTGAAAAGGGCTTAAAAGAAGACCCATCAGGGCTATGACTCATGTATGAAACTGGTTCAGGTAGAGCCCGCTGCTAGGCTTGGACCAAGAGTCTCTTCGATAGTCAACTTGGAAAGTCTCCCAAAAGGGAAGAAAACACAAACCACGGTGTAATTCCTCCCGCGGTATAGAAACCATAGTCATGGCTTCAAGGATATCCTCATCTGAAGGCAATTCAAAATCTGATAAATCATGCAAACGAGGGTCGACAGTCCCAAAGGGTGAAGTAAAATGACCACTCCATATGATGATGGAGGTTCTTTCCAGGACTGGTAGAGTCTATCAACGAAGAATCACGAGCACGAGGGCTTGAGGATCTACAAACAACGAGATAATACTCAGAAGGATACTCAAGACCACTTGGACCACGAGAGGGAAGCAAGGGTTCCCATGCCCCCATTAGATAAACCAATGGATCAATTGTTGAGACCAATTCTCGAGAGGGAAAACATGATTGCACAGGTTCTTTCTCAGAAGCAATTGAACATCGAGGATAAGACACCACATAATTAACTCGTGGTAGGGTGGAGTCTACATGAACACTAGGAACATATAAAGGGGAAGCCTGAACTAGCGTTGAATTAGGATGGTGATTATCAGATTCCAGCTGGTCAATAGTGACAATGCTTCCATTGTGAGGGAAATGCATCACCCAAAAGAACGTAGATACCACAATGTTCATAGCATATACATAATCACGCCCAAGAAGCATGTTGAAATCTAACGGGCCTTGCACCACTGTAACATCGATATGGACAATCGTCCCACCTAACGAGATAGGCAATTGATGAAGAGCCCCCAAATAGTCACTAGAACATCTGTCAAAATACAACAAATCATGTGAAGCAGACACAAGCTCGGGAGAACCCAAGACTTTCTAAACCGAGGAGGATAAAATACTTGCCAAGGCTCCTTCATCCACAATACATTGATAAATGTTTGTTGAATTAACTTCAACCCTTATTTGAAAGGGAGCAGAGGAAGGAAGACGAGGCTCAACAAGGTCATTCCAACCAAAGGAAAACATCCTAGGGCTTGGAGGGGGTGTGCTCAGAATGAGCGGAATGCCCCCTTATTCTGAAAATACTAAACCGAAAATGATAAAAACATAGTCGGTAGACACGTCACTCCCCAAAAGAAGAGTGGGATAATCCGATGACTGCATCGACATGATCACTTTTGCAACCAATGGTTGAATAGGTTGCAATACTACATGGTCTAAAGGTACCTCACCCCCTAGAAGAGGAGTGGGATCAGTCGATGACTGCATCAACATGACCACTTTCACAACCAATGGATGAATAGGTTGCAGGACTACATGGTCTAAAGGCACCTCACCCCCCAGAAGAGCAGTGGGATCAGCCAATGATTACATCAGCATGACAACTTTCTCAACCAATGGTGGAATAGGCTACGAGACTATATGGTCTAAAGACACCTCATCCCCAAAAGAGGAGTGGGATCAGCCGATGACTGCATCGGCATGACCACTTTCACAACCAATGGTTGAATAGGCTATGAGGATACCTTAGAAGACTCAGAATCAGAAGATCTTGTAGACAGGGACCACAATCTTTGTACCTCTATAATGCCAGGGCACAAATGAGTAAGGTGATCTCCCTTGCAAATATTACAAGGGAACTTAGGCTTATGTCCTATCCATCTAGGTTTCTCAATAGAATAAATGCTCCCAACATGACTAGCAGTGGATGGTTGCACTCTCCAACATGACTTGTAGAGGTTGGTGATGGGTCGATAACATGACTTGTAGAGGAGACAGACCTATTGCTAGTATCACTAGAAGGGACTATAATTTCCCCCCCAGCATGATTGGTAGGGGTTGGTTGCTTTCCCCCAGCGTGACTTGCAGAGGTTGGGTGCACATCTCCAACATGACTCGCAGAGGTTGGTGATTTATTCTTCCTTTTCTTCCTCTTTCTACTTCGTTTAGGATTCTGGTTACTAGTAATTGTACTTTCACCAGGGGTGGGAGAAGTAGGAGGAGAAGACTTTGTTGATGAAGGAAAATCAACATGGTTCCCATGACATAAGCTTCAAAAGCATTCGGGACATTTGGGATGGTGCCCAACCAAACCGGTAGTCCCACATTCAATCCAGGAATGTTTAAAGTGGCCATCAAAGGGACACCAACGTTTCCCAAGAAAGGAAAAGCACAAGAATCCCCTTGCGAAGGGGTTCATTGGTTGGTATCATCGAGAACTTTAGCCATGAAGATCTTATGCACAGGTTCTCACCTTGTAGGATTGTTCAAGTTCATAAAAGTCTCACACACTGACTCTAGCGAACCAATGGTATCAAAACAACGCCTATAAATAGGTGGCTCCACGTTTCTAAGTGGAAGACCAAAAAGTCCTCACGACCAGTGGAGTGGGTGGTCTACCACCCTAGGTCAGAGAACCAAAGAAATTACTGACTAACTCACTATGAAAAACTAGGTAGCACAGAGCACACACTAAAAGTTCCTAAAGGAAAATCAAGCAAACGACTAACTAGTTGGAAGAATAGTTACACCAGCCAACACTGGAGAAACTTACTGGTGCAAGTGAAACTCGAACATGGAAGCACCCTCCAGGTATACTCTGCAAAGCGTGGCCCGACTTCTACCCTAGGTACCGTGGTATACCCCCACAATCACCTGTGTAAGTCCCTAAAATAAAGGAAAGTAGGTTGCCAACTCATGAACAGTCACTAGGCAGGTACAATTGACAGTCGGGTGGACCGCAATGAGCAGGGTATCAAGCCTGAAACCTATCAAGGGTATCAAAAGCAAGTGTTTCAGAAGATTACTGAGGACCTCGAATGGATTTGAGACCCATGAAGCTTTGTAGAAAATGCGATCAACGGTATCCCACTATAAGCCCTCTATATGTGTTCCCCACTAAGCTTGGTCCAGCTTTGGAGGGGTTATCTCCTCTGCCTTTCCCCACGTGACCTTGTGTTTATCCCCTACATTAGAGGGGCCTCCCAGATAACTTTCATGTTTACTAGACTTTAACACTCCTTAACTCAGACTCCAATGTTTGATTTAAAGGCCTTAAAGAGTTTCCTCTCCAACCTAATTCAAGGCCCTAACCCTAAACTAATTGTTTGACCCTACAAACATAAAAAGTCTAGTTAATTTTAGATTTAGCGTTCTTTTTAATGGCTTGATTTACTCAAAAAAGGGTGCGATGGTGCAAATGATGTTGTTAATACTCTTTTGAAAAATGATGAAACTTACATGAACACTGGCAAAGAATGATTATCTTTCTTATTTTTCTTTTGAAATTCTTTTAAGATGAGAAGAAAACACAACACTATGCTAATTTCTTTTTCTTTTTCAAATAACAATGCAAAGAAAATGCCAAGAAAGAAAGAGATCTAACAACTAAGTTTTTTTTTTTTTAATTTTTCTTCCAATCAAAGAAGAAATAACAAAATATTCTAAAAGAGACCGATGAATTCATGATTCATGGCCCCCCCTCGGCCATGAGGGGGATTTTTTTTTTTAAATGCAACTCATTTTTCTTAAAATTTCAAGCTAAAAATAAGTTTAAAAAGCTAGGAAGCACAAGAAATATTTTTAAAAAGACAAGCTACGCTGAAATAAAACCTAGGTTATAGACTGCTATGATAGAGACCAGGGTTGGAGCAAGAAAACCCCTAAGAAGTGTGACTTCTGACAGGGAAGAGGATGACTACCTCTTATTTAAAAAAAAAAAAAAATTCTTAATAGGCACACTACTGACACTTAAACAACAAGTATATGTACGCGGGTTGTCAAAGGGAAGGGCATGCATGCAGGCCCACTATAGGTCGCATGCACCTCTGCAACTCCTCAAAAATTGAAAAAAACAATCAAGCACTGGCAGGGAGTACTGGTATTGAGAACCAGAATCCCTTGAAGGCACAGGAACTTACTTTGACAGAAAAAGATGCAAGGAAACTTTGATAAAGAAAGATAATCTGAGGTTATACCTAGGCTATAATCTGCAACAACAGAGACCAGAACTAAAATCTAGAAAACCCCTGAGAAGGATCACTTCTGACAGGGAAGAGGATGATTGCCTCTCTTTAAAAAATAAAAAATTATTGACTCAGACACGCTACTAATCCTTCATTAGCTAGTGTGTGAACGTGGGATGTATGAAGGTAGGGCACGTGTACATGCTTGCAGGCCTTATACAGGTTGTGTATACCTCTGTGACTTCCCATAAAAGAAAAAGAATCCAAGCAAAGAAACTAGGGAGTAATTGTATGGAAGACTAGAATCCCTACTAGCTCAGACTCTTGCAGAAACTCAGAAAAAAGGTAGTAAAACCAAATAAAAATACCCAACAAGTACCCCCCAAAACCCTATATATCCCCAATACAATTGACAATTTTGTTGTGGGTGGGAAATCCCTCCTACAGACTAGCATTAAGGGTTTTAATCATGCATGCAGAAATGACCTAAAGTCTCCTACTTTTTACCAACATCCCAATCATAAACCCCATTATTCATATGCAAATACAAGGTTAAAGAGATCCAATTACTATACCTTAGTTTCTGTGTTTGATGTTGATCCCTTTAATGCTTGTCGCTCCTTGACTGCAACTCTCCTCCCAACATTGACCTGCATTCATAAAAGACAAACAAAGAACTCCACATGCATATGATTTATAAACTAATGGGTTAGAGATTCTATCAAAATATAATCAAATTTAAATATTAACAATCTCATATGGCGGGATGGGAAAAGTACTTCTTTTATTAATCTCAAAGAGTAAACTTACAATAGTGAGATTGACCACTGCTCCTTGAATCTGGTCCTGGGATCCTCTTCAATTGTGCTCCAACTACTTATGTATATGCTTCTCTTCACACAATAGTTGTAAAAGTTTGGGGCAAGGGGAATGCTAAATCGGGTATAGTTTCTTTTCTATATTTTCCTCCTTTCAAATGGGACCCCTACCCCTTCTTTTATAGGGTAGAAAGGGATAGGTATTTGGTCGACTGACCGGCTATGGGAAGTTGAATGGTTTAGTTAACTTACCAAAAAATGCGTGTTTCATCTGCAAATTTCCATTTTTCATGCTTTTATAGGTACACGCAGGCTGTAGTGGGTCAGCTAGGGTGTACATGCATGCAGTAGTGGAGCAGGGCGCGTGTGCCTTTAAAAAGGTTGTTTTTAAGAAGAGTTGTTCAGTAGTGGTTTGGAAAAGAAGGCTAGTGACATGGTTTAATGCTAGGTAAGCATGTCTGATGTTATTTAGGGTTATAACATGCGGTCCATTCATCCTCTTCTTTCTCAATAGGGAGGTTAGGTGCCTCCTCAAAGACTTTTTGTCTTACAACTTGTAAATCTTGATCTACTGTGGGGTACTGACTGTCAAATAAAAAAGTAGCTACAAATTTTTGAGTCATATCGTACCAATCTAAAGTGGTGAGGCGCAGTTCTGCTTGAAGATACCAATTAATAAGCGTTGTTTCCAAAGTGTTAATGAATTTATGCACCCACTGCTCTTGAGGAATGCTGCTCTAGGATTCCTCGCAACTTCGCACATGGTCCTTCGGACAACTCTGACCCGTGTATCGAACTTCACACCCTTCAACTTGGTCTGAAAAGCGCATTGTCATCAAAGTGTGACATTGCACCCACTCCACGATGTTCTTATTATGTGCTCCCCACCATCTCCCCGGTGTTTCTTTCAAGGCCTCATCCAGTTCCAACAACCTCTGTTGTACTGGTACAATTTCTTCAAATTCCAATAAGAAAGTTTCTAAATGATTTAAACAAACAAATGTGGCCAGATTACTTACTTGTGTGCCCATCCAATGAACTTCCCTAGTCAATATAGGACACCTCTGCACAGAAACTTCATACATTTTGTTTTTCCAATTCTCTAGTGCTTCTTTTGAATCTAATGAGCATGTGTTGTCACTTCGCCATCTTAAATTCCCATCTGTTGTAGGATTAATGTAATCTTGTTGCCTTGATGTCAATTTATATATATTCTCTAGTTCGTATGCACAGTCTTCTTCTCTGATGGGTTCTATGTCTCTGCGACCTTCATCATGATCAATGGGTGCAATGACCCTAAGGCCATCACCTTCAAATGTCATTCTTATTTTCTTTAAGTTAACAGCAGTGAAATTGTTGGAAGCCCAATCAATTCCTAATAGTGCAGGATAAGGACAACTATCTTCAACTATCTCAATCACCTCGAAGTCCAAAAATGTCCTTAACTCGTCGATGTCCATAGGGACATGCTCCAGTCTTCCAAAGGGGATTACTGCCTACTGATTATCCATCTTGAGCCTGATAGGGGAGTAAATAAACTTAGGTCTTCCCATCAGTGCCCAGGTCTGCTTCGTCATAACATTGACTTATGACCCTAAGTCGAGGACCACATAATCTATGTCATAATCTCCAATCTGAGCATTAAGGTGTAGTTCCTTGTTTGTCCTTCTCTTTCTGTATACTTGATGTACTTATTTTTTCAGCAGAGGATCTACCCTACCTATCTCATATTGTCTGATCAAATTTTGTAGTTCTTACATAGCTCTTTCATCCTTAATCAAATTAATGCAAGTACATAAGAATTCCATAAGCTTGCTTACCTCTTTTCCTTCTCCGGGCAAGGCAGACTGATCGAATTCTAGAGGCATTCCACATTCTCTTACCTCTGGTTGTGTCTTGGATGAAGAAGCCTGATCTCTTCCAAATTCTCTTTTTGCCTCTTCAAACGTCTTCTTTTCTTTCCTTGGGTCGAACACTTGTGTTTTCTCTACATCTCTTCTGACCCTTGATCCTTCTGTAGTGTTTCCTGGGGTCACTTTGTCTTCTTCTGTAACAACGCCTCTTCTAGTGATAACAACGAATCTGGGATCCTCCCCATGAGGTTCTGCTGATATTATTTGTACTCGTTCGTTTCCTCCTCGTCTCTCCTGAAGTTTGGATAGAAATATTGGACAGTCTTCAATAAGATGTTCAAATGAGTTGCAGTAGCTGCAAGTGGTACAAGGGTTTTGACAATCCCTTGCCAAGTGTCTTGGTTGTGCGCATTTATAAAAAATGATCTGACATCAACCTCGACCCATGCCTCCTCCTCTTCCTCTTCCTATGAATCCACCGCGAGGGTTGAAGTTTCCTCTTCCCGGTGAATTAAACTGTGCATTATTTCCCTCCTTTTTCATCTATCCTTGAATTCTATATCTATCTCTTGGCCTTTCATGCAAAAGGTCATAAGCCCTATAGTCCTTCTCATCATGCCCCACAGATTTACAGAATGTACAGTAAATATTGGTAGGTATCTGGACATATTTTTGCATGTAATAGCATTCACCAGGGTGATGCCTATTTCTACATACCACGTACCAGGGTAGAGTAACCTGCTTCAAAGGGATCAGAACTCCATATGCCAAGTATTCATGAAATAGGGGACAATTCTCCTTATCATGACCCTTTGATTTGCATCGGATACACCAGATGTATTCTCTTTTATATTTTCCCTTGTCTTTATTCATATCTTCGACCTGCAGAGATAAGCTAGTTAGCTGACTCAAAATTTTACTCATACCTGAGTTGGATTCTCCCATAGGGATAATTCTAGCTTCATGGTGATCTCCAATGCCTCAACCTGTGAAGCGACCTTCTGTTGCATCAGAGGAACTATGATGTCTGGTAGGAGGGAAGTAATGAACCATTCCTTGTTCTACTTTTCTAGGATCTGAAAACTCAAACGGCCTGTCAAGGTCTTAAACCTCTGATCAAACTCCCAAACAGGTTCAACTACTCTCTGCTTGATTTATTTCAGTTCTGTAATGCACTATGACTCGGACTTGGGTTTCTTAAATTCTTGTCTTAGCGCGGTATTGATATCATTTAGTGGTTTAGTCTGTGCAACTCCCTTAACAAACTTCATATACCAGCTCAGTGTGTGGTCTCTCATGGTAGTACTAAACTCAGCTCTCTTAATTTCTTCGTCATTGACTTTATTAATACTCCATACATCTTCGCATAGAAACTAGTGTTGATCAAGATATTCAGATCCATCTCCTCTAAAAATAGGTAGCCTCATCTCATCTTCCATAGATCCTCCTAGGTTTCTTGACTGAGTATGTATTGAACTGCTGGTAACAGTGCTCTGAGTGCTCTAATAAATTTGGCTACTCTGGTTACTTAACGCTACTAAAACAACAAAAGGAGTAATAGTACTTATTTCGACAGTTGGCGTAGTTCCTGAAGTCTCTAATTATTCTCAGCGAGGTTCTCCACTCTTCCCTTCCTCTGCCCTAGAGGAATCTACATGTTCCTTGTTCAATAACTCTTCTTCTTCTCCACTGTAGAACCCTTCATCCTATGCTAGTGGTTCATGGATTTTCTCAAACAGGTTTACCAGAGGAACCTCTCTGAAGGTTCTCCCACTGTGTGTGTGTCCAACCTCTGTATTGATGTCACTATCTGAGTTCTTGAACATTATATTTTCAATCTGACCAAATACTGCATCTTCAATATGTTCTTCTCATGCAATAACATCTTGATCTTCAACTTCAAAAAGTGTAAAAAGTTTCCTCTAGGTCCCTTAAAGAAATACCTCTCTACTTGTCTATATGACTCTACTCTGTCGATAGAAAACTTGGTAATGTATCCTCCAATGGTGCTATCAAACCAGTGATATACTTCTCTTGACACGACATCATCAACTCTCTTGACCTTCTTGATCAATGCCGACATCCAAATCACAGGTGATCTAGATCTGATTTCAAACTGAGTATCTGCTAATGTGTCTAACCACTCGTATAGCTCCTTATGAATTCCTCCAAAGAAAATATCATGTATATCAATAAAGATATACCTTCCCAACTAATATTTTGTACTAAGATTAGGGTTCTTGTTATGATCTTCAACGAAGTCCTTTTCTTGTTCTTCTATCCACTTATGAATCTCTGTCTTCGATGGAAACCACCTTGACATTCCTTCAAGAATATCCATGTCCCGAAAACAAAACCATTTGTTGGCACAGAGGGAGACCTAAGGTTCAACTCTAACAATGCACCAACAAGCCCTAACTACTGGCCCTTTCGGAAACAACTGTGGAGCATATGCAGTCTCACCCAAAGTAGAAATAGGGGGTTGCAAGACACAAGTGTCTACAACCAGAGGATATGCAAAGTGGATCCAAAAGAACAACACACATAGATCTAGTTATGCTTTATCAACTCAATCCTACTTTGCACAGTTATATCCCAGATCTACTACAATCAATGTAATAACAGTATAATAGAAATCAAAAGAACAAAGCATCAATCACACAGAACAACAAGATATACGTGGTTCACCCTCTCCCTAGGGCTACGTCCACAAAATTGTGTTTCTTGATATTATTTGAAAAAAAATAGTTCTATCTTCGCTCTTAGATTGCAGATATTTCTCTCTTCCTCTTCTTCTCTTCCCTCCCTATGCACTTAGCTGCAGGGTTGATCTTCGCACCCAGCTGAATATCTTACAATACAGACTCTCTCTCGACACAATACTTCTCTTACGCAACAACAATAATCACTCTCTTAACCCACAATGACGAACTCAGAACCAACCCATCCCAGGTCCTCTAAACCTTTATTTATACATTACAATGACTCTCAGACAACCTTAGATCGAAGTCTAAGTTTCAAAACCCTAAATGCCAAAACCCTAGGTGTCTAAAACAATAGGTCAACTTGACCCGCATTTTCAGGGCTCCGCCAGCCTGTCTTTCCTCCTTTCTTGTGAGGTGCTCCAAAGCATCCGTCGGTATCTTTTTTCGATTGTTGAGTTGTCCACGATCCATATTCCTTGCTGATATATATTCCTTGATCTTCTCATTCAACGACTCATTTTCCCTTACTTTTCTCCTTCTTTTATGCTTCTTTGACCACTTCGACCTAATCTCAGTCAATGTGCCTTCCGCATAGTTCGTACTTCACCTTTCTTCCTTAATATTCTCTTTCTTCCATAACTAAGGGCCAACAGGTTGAAAATGTGTTTAAGACTAATATTGTCTATTTCAACAAAATATTCTTTCCTAATAGGTAGTGTCACCACATTTGCAAAGCATGCACACTAGGAGCAAATTCTATATGATGAGGTACATAATTGTCTTCATGAGGCTTTAGTTTTCATGATTCATAGGTAATCACATAGTCATTCTGCATTAAAACTACCCCTAGTCCTTAATTTGAAGCATCAAAACATACCACAAAGTCCTTATGTGGATCTTCTATCCTCAGAATATGTGTTTTTAACAATCATTTTATCTTTTCAAACATTTCTTGACATCTCTCAGTCCATTTAAATATGATTCCCTTTTTATGTAAAGAATTTATTGGATAAGCAAGTTTTGAAAACCCCTCTATGAATCTACAATAATACCCTGTAATTCCCATGAAATATCAGACATCTGACACATCATTTGGCACTGGCCAATCTAGGATTGCTTTGACCTTTTGATCTAGGTCAACTAAAATCCCTTCTCCTGAAATTACATGCCCCAAATGCTATACTTTATCTTGGTTAAATTCACACTTACTGAATTTGTTGTACATTTGATGTTCTCTAAGTGTGTTTAGAACTCGTCTTAAGTGTTATTTGTGGTTTTCTTTACTCTTCGAGTAAATAAATATGTCATCGATGAACACTATTACAATCTTATATAAATATTTTCTCAATATATTGTTCATTAGGCACATAAATTTAGTAGGTGTGTTTGTTAAGACAAAAGGTACAACTAAAAACTCATAATTGTTGGAAAGTATGTTCTCATTGATGTCAACCATAAAATAAGTCTAGAATCCGTAGAATCTCCTATAAATAACATGTGATGTCAACCCTAGAAGCAGTATAGAATCTTGTAGAAGTGATGGGATTATGTTATAGAAAATTTTGCCTCACCCCATGCAACTTACTTGGATGGCCTTTCCATTTCCCTATGAAAACTTGAAGTCCTCTTCTATACCTCCTAGAGAAAAAAAAAATTATATTTTTCGACATATGTGCGCCATACCAGTTATACAACATGCATATACACAGGTTGCACCATTACATTCCGCGTACATCAAGTTTGGTGCTCAAAATAAAAAATTGTGTCGGGTTTCCATGTCACGTCATGAGATCCATGATCCTTGACCTTCCATATACTGGAAATGTTCTGACTTGACCCTTCAGTTCCATTTGAAGGCTATAAATTGAGCCATATCCAAGCCATGGAAGAGGAAAGAATTCAAATTTTGAGAGCTAAGATACTCTGGAGAAATTTTCACTTCACATTAAGTCTACATCCATTTATCCTTGAAATTCTGAACACATTGTTCAGCCCCCAAGTTCTTCCCTCTTTACTGGAGAACCTCATTTTCTCCTTTATATGAGCTTTCCTTTGGTGGAGGATTGAAGTAGTGGAGGCCCAGATGGAAGAGAATTAGTTTCTCGATTATGAGACGTGCCGACACAGAATTTTGTCACTTATACACTTATGTTGATCATTTTTTAATATAAGTACTCTTTTCTCTTCCAATTGATATCTCACAAATATTTGAATTATTATTCCATGGGCATATTTGTTATGAATGTTAATGAATTATGCTATTGTATGTGCTAACAATATATATTATCACCATATGCTTGGGTATCTTGGTTGTTCAGGACAAGTTGCAAGTATAAATATTTGAGTTGTGTGCTCAATGACGGTCTTCATCAAACGTCCAGACGAGCTAGGCTCTTGATATTGTATGGTTAGCATTTTCATTTATATAGGATAATTGGAATTATAATTGATTTATGCAATCATTCTTTTTAGTGTGGTTTACCCCATACCATAGAGTGATTTTCAATAAGAATGGTCATCACAAGAACACACTTTGAAGAATCCTACAAGAATCCCCAGATGTGTGGTCATGAAGCCCAAATATGTTTGAGGAAAAATATGATGAAGTACATTGAAAATGTATTCAAAACCCTCGTAGATGGATATTCCTCATCATTTCATTTCCAATGGTAGGTGGTACACCACATGGATACTTATGGTTGTGATCCATATGGATATCCATGGCCACTCACCTTTTCCAACTATCTCAAAACAGTTTTCTGGCAATTTTGGCAATTTACTATTTTTAGCAGTTTTCACTTTCGGGGCCATTTTGAGGGCCTAAATGAAGGTTTTTTGGGATCGATATTCTCAATTTTATCCTACGATATGATTGAGGCCCAAAAATTACTCTCCTTGATGATACCTTTCCAACAGGCTATCATATGCCTAAAATGGAGATTGTATGCAAAAGTTACGACCCCGGAAAATTAATGTACTAACTTACCCAAATGGGGCCCACATGACTTTTGTCGCTTCATCTCCTAGGGTTAGGTTTTTGGATGTATAGGGTTTTTGGAATTCTTGTTTATTGTAAAATGCCTTTAGAGCCTCATTATAATCATCTTCTTGCAAATGACTGCAGTCGTCACATCTCTTCTTAGAGATAAGCCGCCACCATTCCACAAGCTTGTTTCCGCTGCATTTTACAGTTTTAGCTTATTTCATTATTGAATAGAAAACCCGTTTTACTGTATCTATGTTATTTTGTGTTAAGAATTGGTTAATAATCTATATTCATTTCGTTCTGCTCATAAAATCCGAATCATTGGTATCAGAGCAGTCTTCTCCTTGTCGTCTTAATGCATGTCCCCAACGAGGTCAGAGTACAAAGAGTTGGGTCTTGAGCTTGTTTCTCTTGAGGAAAAAATCTCTCGCACGCCCAAGCGACCCTCATGGAAGGAGAAAATAAAGATGATGGGATAGGAGATCCTTTCAAACTGTTGATTGAGGAAGGCCTCACGTAACAGAGGAACGAGATGATGGATAGTTTCGCACAAATCCTTCGGCGACTACCAACAAGTGACACGTCTTCTTCGACCGGAGGTGCCACCCCCTTCAAGGTACAAATAAACTTTTATATTCCTATATTTGAAGGTCATATAGGCGCATATGCTGTAGACAAGTGGTTGAATATGCTAGAAGGGTATTTTTCTTTCCATAACTTCTCGAATAGAGAAAAGATTACTTTTACGCTCCTCAAAGTCATCCCCCATGTCAAATATTGGTGGGAAATGTTCTGTGAGCAAAAGGAAACAGAGGAACCCTCATTATTTACAGTCACAACCACCCGGGATTCCTTCAAGAATACTATTAAGGAACAATACTACCCTGTCGGAAGTTATGACGACTTATATACAAATGGACCACACTGCGGCAAGAAAGAGACCAAGCAGTGCCATATTTCACAAATATCTTCCATACCTTGCACACCAAGATGGGTATCAAAGATTCAGAGCGACATATGGTGCTCAAGTATCATGGTGCTCTGCATAGATACATCCAGACCGAAATGGAATTTCTATACATCTCATCCTTAGGTGTGGCCTACCGATATGCCGCCAAAATCGAGTAGAAGCTCAAACAAAAGATGTGGAAATTTGGGCACGGGAACCCCTCACAACAAAATCCAGTAAAGGGTACCCCAACCCATAGAACAAAGGACAGAGAAAATATGGACAATATCAAGAAAACCAGTCCAATCCACAAGCAAAGAAGGACACTGGAAAGATAAATAAAGATACCGGGAAATGGTGTGACTTCCATAAGAGCCCTTGGCATAACACTGCTGATTGTCGCTCAAAGAAGTCGCTGGTGGCCGAAGTGAAAGCCTCTGAATCAGATACGGATTCTGAATTTGCTAGAAGTTTGTGATGTTCTTTTGGGCCAACCTTATTTATGGAAAAGTCATGTTGTATATGAGTCTAGGCCTCGTAGTGTTATTATTACTTTGAACAAGAAATTTTATAGGATACCTGAGGCAGTCCCACCTAGTGCTATTTCCTTGATCTCTATTAAGCAATGCAGGAAGTTCATCTCTCAGATGGGGAAGTTTGTCTTCTTTGTGATTCTCTCTCAGAATAAGAGAAATTTCATAGCCACATCCAAGGTATCTGCAACCGACCTCTCCACACAGTAGAAGCAAGTAGATAAGGTCATGGAAGAATACTCATATATCTTCTCCTCACCTACCGGGGTACCTCTGCACTTCCATGTCAAGCACCCCATCGATCTGACCCCCGTTGCACCACTACCCAATGGGCCAGTATATCGTCACTCTTTGTTAGAGAATGAGGAGATCAAGTGACAAATACAAGAACTGCTCCACAAGGGGCACATCCATCCCATCTCATCACCTTGCGGGGGCCAAATCATGCTGGTACAAAAGAAAGATGGAACATGGCGACTCTGCACTGATTACTGGGCTCTGAATAAAATCACAGTCAGAAACCGGTACCTGATTCCCCGAATCGATGACCTCCTTGATAAACTCACAGGGGATAAATACTTCAGTAAGACTGATCTCAAGTTTGGCTACCACCAGGTCCCGATAGAACAAACAGATGTATGGAAGACCGCCTTCAAGTCAAAGGAAGGCCTTTTTGAATGGTTGGTCATGCCCTTTGGTTTAAAAAATGCTATGACCACTTTCATGAGGATGATGGATGATATCCTCCAACCATTCACAAATAATTTTATAGTGGTGTATCTAGATGACATTCTCATCTGCAACAAGACTTGGGTCGAACACTTGCAACATATTCAACAGGTTTTGCACACCCTGTAGCAGCACAAGATATAAGCCAGCTTGGAAAAATTCTCCTTCGACATGGAAAGGGTCCATTACCTAGACTACATCATTGATCATCATGGTGTACATGTGGATCCAGCCAAGATCCAAGTCATCTGTGACTGGCCAGCCCCAACCACACTCACTGAGCTTCGGAGCTTCTTGGGCCTTGCCAATTTCTATCACAGGTTTGTGTTGGGATTCTCCCATATTGCATGGGCCCTCAGCCAAATCACCAGGGGTGGTGGTAAGGATAAATTTGCATGGGGTTGGTCCCAACAACAAGCGTTCGATGATTTGAAGCAGTGCTTGTGCTCATCCCTAGTACTTTCACTACCAGACCTGTAACATCCCTTTGATATCGAGACAGATGCTTCAGACTATGTTGTGGGTGTCATTCTCACTCAGCACGACCACCCCATGAACTATCATAGTGAGACACTATCCGATGTTGTCCGTAAGCACCCTACTTACAACAAATAAATGTACTCCATTATGCAAGCCTCCCGCTAGTGGAGACATTACATTCTTGGGAAGGAGACAATCATCCAAACTAATCATAAGCCACTGTAGTTTATGCAGACACAAAGAAAATTGCAGAATGATCGCCATCAAAATTGATCCACATACTTGTAGAAATTCCACCTCAACATCAAGTATAAAACAGGAAGCACCAATTGTTTCACTGATTGCCTCAACAGACCGCCAGTCGCGACACTCACCATGGTGCTAGACTCTTGCAACCATGAGACCTCTGGATGGCCCCAAATCTATGAGACAGACCCAGATTTCACCACCACCTACCAAATGTTGGGTGAAAACATAGTTGTTGATAATTTCTATCTTCGGGATGGGCTGCTGTGTCGTTTTATCCATATCTGTGTTCCATCAAGTGAGCGAGTGAAGTTGATCTGGGAAGCCCACTATAGTCAGGTGGAAGGAGACTTCGGCATCAGAAAGATAGTGTCGATGCTACAAAAACATTTCTACTGGCCGAAACTCCGACAGGAGGTCAACAAGTATATCAGGTCTTGCACTGCCTTCGCTATTGCCAAACCAACCACTAAGAAACAAGGCATGTACACCCCTCTACCTACTCTTGATAGGCCATGGGATTCCATCTCAATGGACTACATGTTGGGCCTCCCATCCACCAAGCGGGGAAATGACTTTGTTTTTGTGGTTGTTGACCGCTTTTCTAAGATGGCGATTATGGTTGCCTGCAAGAAGAGCATCACAATAGAGGCCACTTCCAAGCTCTTCTTTGAACAGGTCTGGGTACATTTTGGACTCCCACAAAGAATTGTCTCAGATAGAGACATTTGATTTCTCAGCACATTCTGGTCAAGCCTCTGGTCACTACTAGACACCAAGCTAACCAAATCCATGACCTTCCACCCCCAGAAAGATGGCCAAACCGAGGTCATAAATCGAATGGTTGTGCATATCCTTCGCATGTATAATTCAAATCACCCTCACACATGGGATGAGAGCCTTCCCTATGTTCAACATAGCTACAACCGAGCCCTACATAGCTCAACCGTCCATATCCCCTTTCAAGTGGGGTTGGGATTCCAACCATTGGGTCCCATGGATGTTGCACTTCCCCTTGCGGTCACCTCGACCGACTCATCTCCTGTTCCAACTGAAGCTAAAAAAGCCACCCGGTTCATTAAGCATATCCAGCACATCCGCCAATAGGTTTAGGATATCCTACAGAAGTCCAATGACAAGTACAAACAACGCCATGATCAACATTGGGTGCCACATAAGTTTCAGGTGGGAGACAAAGTTTGGTTGCACTTGCAGAAAGAACACCTTACAGGAGCCCATCGGAAGCTTCACCCACTCTTCTATGGGTCATACACCATCACCAAGGCCTTGGGAGATAATTCTTTTGAGCTGAACATTCCTCCTTTGCTTGGCCTGCACCCAGTTTTCAACGTGGATCTCCTTCGCCCTTATTTCCCACCATTATTGGACACCTCAAATGTAGCAGAACAACTGACACCAACAAAGATCAACCTCGAATACATCCAATAGGAATCTAGAAATCGTATTGTGGACACACAGATCAAGGGAACTCGACAGCAAAGGATCTATCTTTATCGAGTCATCAAAGCAGGGCAGCTCCTACACCAAGGCAAGTGGCTCACCTGGGGCCAAATTCAGCAGAAATTTCCTCATCTGATGAGGGAACTCAACGCAATGGATACCATTGCTTCCTAAGGAGGTAGGATTGATCCATGTGGATATCGGTGGCCACCCACCTTTTCCAACTGGCTCAAAACAATTTTCTGGCAATTTTGGCAATTTACTATTTTTAGCAGTTTTCACTTCCGGGGCCATTTTGAGGGCCTAAATGAAGGTATTTTGGGACAAATATTCTCAATGATATCTTGAGGAATTATTGAGGCCCCAAAATGAATCTCCTTGACGATACCTTTCCAACAGGCTATCATATGCCTAAAACGAAGATCGTATGCAAAAGTTACGACCCCAAGAAGTTAATGTACTAACTTACCCAAATGGGGCCCACATGACTTTTGGCACTTCATCTCCTAGGGTTAGGTTTTTTTATGTCTAGGGTTTTTGGAATTCTTGTTTATTGTAAAATGCCTTCAGATCCTCATTGTAATCATCTTCTTGTGAATGAGTGCATCTGTCACATCTCTTCTTAGAGATAAGCCACCACCATTCAACAAGTTTGTTTCCGCTGCATTTTACAGTTTCAACTTATTTCATTATTGAATAGAAAACTAGTTTTACTGTATCTCTATTATTTTGTGTTAAGAATCGATTAATAATCTGTATTCATTTCATTCTTCTCATAAAATCTGGATCAGTTTGAGAATTTATTCTCTCTTAAAGTTCAAGACCCAAAGTATGGTTAGGAAGCCCCAGATCACGGGTCAAATAAGTTACAAGTCGGCCCCAAATCAATTAAAGAAGAAAATTTGTTGCAACAAGAAGTTGCAGGTTGGACATCAAGAACTTGGAAAAGTATAAATACACATCGAGAACATATCATTTGTTAATACGAGCAAGTGTGTGTTTTTGGTATGGAGCTAGCATAAGTGGGTATCTAGTTGTGTTAGGATGATTGACGATCTTAATAAGTAAAATATGGCTTAGGAGAAAGGACGTCTAGGAGAGAAAGGAGTACGAAAGTGATTGTAATAATTTTATGAGGTTATACATGGGTTGCAATGGAGAAAAGTGTGGATGCACATAGGTTGCAGTGAAGAAAAGTGCAGATGTTTGTGGGTTGACAATGCATGAATCATGGATTTGTGAAAACATTTTGAAGAAGGATCCATTGTCTGGATGCTCAGGTCGAGAAAGGTATGATGATCAAAGGTCTAATGCAATAGGGTTTCCTGATGATGAAAGGTATGTTTGTCTACATGGTTTGAGGTATGTCTTGGATATTTTAGTATATTCCTTGAGGCATATCTTGGAGAGTCTTTGGCATATGGATAGAGACATATGTTGGTGATATGAGGTCTGATGTAGTAGGTTTTACAAAATCTAAGGTATGATTTCTATGTGTTTTGATGTTCATATCTTAGTGGTTATGGTATATGCTTAAGGAATATCTTGGATGGTTTAGCACATGCTTAAGGCATGTTTTTGGCACATAGCATGAGGAGTATGTTGGATATTTTGCACATGGTTTGAGGTGTATTTTGGTATATGATTTTAGGCACATATTTTGGTACATGGTTGAGGCACATCATGAATGATATGACATATGTTTGAGACACATATATTGGTACATAGTTGAGGCATATCATGAATGATATGGCACATGTTTGAGGCATATTCTTGGTACATGGTTTATGGATGTTATGGTACATGCTTGAGACATATTTTTGATATATTTAGTACATGACTTATGGATATTATGACACATATATCTTGACACATGGTTTGATGCATATCTTAGTGATGTTGGGCATATGGTTGAGATATGTTCTTGGTGGCATATGATTTATGTGAGTAGATTTGGATTTGTTGATTATGATGTTCATGATGAGGTATTTGTATCAGTGAAAACAACAATGACATGTTTATGATGATGTATCATTATTAGTGTCAGGTTGATTATCAGTGACAATTACAATTTCAATGATAGGTTGAGTCTCGATTTATATTTCAAGGACTAAGGAAGGGGAAATGAAAGGGGGTTGTAGCCTCCTTCTGGTTGGAGTCAGAGAATAAAGGGAGTTGGAGCTTCCTTTAGGTTGGAGCCTGTAAAATAGAGGGTTGGAGTCTCCTTCCAATTAGAGATGGAGAATATCGGGAGTTTTATATTCCTTTAGGTTGGATCCTATAAACATGGGGTTGGTGCCTCCTTCCAGTTGGTGTTGGAGAACATTGGAAGTTGGTTGTTCCTATGAATGTAATTCTTGACATGATATAAGAAAAGAATGCAATGGTTTTCTTCCATTTGGGTTTCCACATAAAAATTTCTTGTGCACTATGTATGATGTGATGCATTGTTGAATGGTACTATTTATGGATATATGTTCATGTCATGTTAAATGAAATCACAAGTGAATGGAATTATTTATAATTTAATGTTTACATGTTTTGATTAAAAATGGTAAAAAGTGAAAAATATTGATTCACTCCCCATCTTAGTATTGGTGAATATTCCAAAAATTGGTATCAAAGCAGGTCCTTCAGAAATAGTCTAACCATTCAAAGGTAGATCATGGATTGCACTAATAATGGAACGCAAGTGTTTGATGATCAAAATTATGAGATATGGAGCTCAAGAATGAAAGTATTTTTACAATCACATGGATTTGATGTTTGATAGTTAGTTGTTATAGGATACACCACTTCAAACAAAACCTCTAAATACTACAACCAAGAATGAATTAAGAAGGAACAACAAAATATCAATGGATGCCATTCTAGACACATTGCGTGATTTGGTAAAAGTCAAATTGGGACATTGTTCATCATCCAAAGATATTTGGGATAAGCTACATAATATCTACTTTAAAAAATATCCTCTTATCATAGAGCCAACACATGTTGATCAAGATAAAGAAGATGTTGAGATAGAACAAGAAAAAATAAGCTCATCGTGTCAGAAATATTCAGAATAAGAAGAAGAAGGTGAAGAAGATCCTGAAGTAGAACTATTAAATGCCTTAAATGACATAAAAAGAGAAAGGAAGAAAAACAAGTCACTCAAGGAAGAATTCATCAAGCTAAAGGAGAGTTCTCAAAATCCCAAATCTGACGAAGTATAGAAGATGATTATGAACCTAAAGTTCCAAGTAGAAGAAACCAAAAGAATTGAAGAAACACTCAAAATTTAGTTGGAAGAAAAGTGGTATTTGGAAGCCAAAATAGTATCACAAAGAAAGGAAGCAAATAAGAGGGAAAATATTTTGACAATTCATATTAAGGAAATATATGAGGACTTAAACAACATTTAAGAAGAATTTAGTTCAAAATAAAGAAGACTTGAAGAATAAATCACCTCCTTGAAAACCCAACCTGAAGAAGCAAAGAGAATGGAAGAAGTGATGCGAATGTTGAAGAGGGGGAGTCTAAGAAGAAGTTACATATTAGAGAACTATCTTTCAGTAATTCTGAAGTATTTATTTGAAGATTTTGAGAAGGTAGATTCAGAATGCTTTGATGGCAGAAGTACAAAATGTCTCGTGACATATTGGTTGATTAAGGAGAAATTTTTATCCCCATGCAGACTTGCAGACTTTGGTTTTAAGATAGAGAAAACTAGTGGACATATTTGATTTAGTTTAAGAAGAAGAAATATGCAGTGATCACTTGCAACATATTCAAAGAATCTCTCAGAACAATGAAGTGGAAGATTAGTCACCATTGTTTACAGTTGATTAGCACTATCATGGAAATTTATTGTGACATGTGGAAAGAGATGAATTCATGAGATTGTTGGCAGGTCTATAATACAATACTTGACATGAACTAGAGAAGATACATGACTGTGGATGAAATCATGATCTCAAGAGGAATTGTAGAAATACTTGTAGGCATTGTAATTAAGATGAATGTTTAGTAAATCATATGACTCAAAAAAGAAGCATCTTTATAGGAGGAACTAGCCATTCATAGGAAGGCAAGACATAAGGGGAAAAACAAGATAGGGGGCAGTAACTTTAGGAGGATTTATACTATCAAGGGAAAAATTTTGAATGATTATGTCATTGATGCCATCTCAATGAAGACATGACAAGACTTGTTGACTTGAAGTCTAGTGATGAAGGAAAATTGACATGAATGATTTTAATATACGCCATTGGATTACAATGAAAAAAATCACCAATGGACAATGAGCACTGGAAGAGAGGGAAAAAATCATATACAAGAAGCCCCACATTGATCTACATGACATCTTGTAGAAGAAGAGAGGGGGAGAGAAATTGTTAGAGGGAGTTACCCTTAATGTCAAAGGGGGAGAGAAAGATGAAAAGAATGAAGAAATGGGGAGGGGTATTGTTAAAAGAAGGTATATTGTCAGAGGGAATTACCCTTTTCCATTGATGTCAAAGGAGAAAATAAAAATCAAAGCACATGAAGATAGGGAGAGCGATGGTCACATGGTGGGTATGAGTATTTCCATAATTACCAAAGGGGGAGACTATTTGGAAGTTGGTTGTCATTGATCTCAACCCTAGAAGAAGTCCATAAGACCCATAGGCCCTGTTGACACTCGAAACTGAATTTGGGTTGCATGCAAATCAATCCTGAGGCAACCTCGAACCACTTTGGATTGGAAGCTGCCCCCCCAACCCGAGAGGGATCTCTCAAACAATGTCACAATATGATCTTCAGTAAGCATGAAATGGTGGGTAGATTTATGGGTAAATGATAGTTTTGGATTTTTAAAGTTTGGAGGTTGGACCAGGGAAACAGTCCATTGGGCATGGAGTCAAGTGAAAACCAAAGAAAGGAGATAATAGCAGTGATCGTATAAACTTGCGGAAAATGAGGCAAATTAAGTCTATCTTTCAACAATTGATAATCATGATGCGGTAGCAGAAAAAGAAAAGAAAAGACCATCATAGTGAAATCATCTATCAAGGATGAATTTTCACTACAACTTTAGAGGAAAACAAATGAAGGTTGATAACTAGATGCAGAGAGCTTATCTTGAATGAATTCTGATCAGTCACCATAGAATGCAACACATATATATCAACTATGGGTAAGGAGCATATAAAATGAATTCCAAACAAATTTAACACAGCTGAAAGAGGATGATCCGGATTATTTTCGGCACGAAATGAGATCGGAGATATAATAAAGAAATGCACAGAGATGTCGCAGATATTCAATAATATAACATAAATGTATCAGACATGCAACCATAAACACAGATATACAGTAATACACGATTTCTATTAATCAGAGAAACGTACAGAGACTGTAAAAATACAGAGTGAAAGACTCGCTAGAATGGTGGCAACTTATCTCTGAGAAGAGATGTGACGGCTACTCACATTCGCAAGAAGATGGTTACAATGAGGCTCTCAAGGCCTTTTTACAATAAACCGGAATGCCAAAAGTCCTAAACATCCAAAAATCTAACCCTAGGAGATGAAGCACCAAAAGTCATGTGGGCCCCGTTTGGGTAAGTGAGTACATCAACTTCCCGGGGTCGTAACTTTTGCATACAATCTCTGTTTTAGGCGTGTGATAGCTCGTTGGAAAGGTATCATCGAGGAGATTCATTTTGGGGGATCAATTATGTCTTCATATATCACTAAGAACCTCTATCTCGAAAAACCTTCATTTGGGCCCTCAAAATGGCCCCGGAAGTTAAAACTTGCTAAAAATAGTAAATTGCCAAAATTGCCAGAAAGTTGTTTTGAGCCATCTGGAAAAGGTGGGTGGCCACCAATATCCACCTGGATTAGAGGAAGAGATAAAAAATATTATAATGACAACAGGGAAAACATACTGAAAGAATCGACCGTGATGAATCTCACAGTCTCAAGTAAATATGTCTTCTGTACAACTTCATTCTAGGCTTACAAAATAACTCAGCATACAAAGGAACCCCTCTTCACAAGAGGTTTTTTCCAGCTCACCCCCACACCCCTTCTTCTGTTACATCAATCCATATTTTAAAAGAAAAATCTAAAATAAATCTCTTTGTGTTCCGGGAAATATGAAACGGTTTGCCTTCTCTGAACTCTGCGACTGTCGAACGCACTAACGTTACTAATATTTGACAAGTGGGGTATTTTCAGCTGGGATAAATCTTTGTGTTATCCTTGCATTTGATTTTTCTTTGAAACCTCCAAAAAACTGACACCAAATGTTGATTAGAGTGATATCCTAGCTGTACACAGTCTCTAAGCTTTGCACATTGATTTAATCAAATAGATATGTAGATGGACCTGATAAGGCTTCCAACCAATGTGTAGTACTGATCACTCCAGGTGGATTGTCGCTTCATTTTCCTCTGCTCTGGGTTCGCTCTTATTCGACCAAAGGAGGAGGCCAATTGATGGAACCTGGACATAATATCAATTTCCTGCAAAGAGGAGGCGATCAGGAAGCAGTATGTCCAACGTGAGGATGGGCAATATCGCTATATGTAAACCACTAGTAACCTTACTGTTCTTCAGGTATTCCTCAAAGGTTGGGATATGACCACTCGCAATCCACCTCGCTTCTTGCATATGAGCATCAATTATAGCTTCCCAATCCTTTCGAGCATAGTCAAGAGTATCTTGGCCTAGTGTCTCCTCCGTCTCTCGTGCCATTTCAGTAACAAGTTGGTACAACATCATGTAAACACTTTTCATATATCCTGGAAGGCACTGTATAGTCGATGGATTCCATCTCTTAACTACTGTTGTAAAGAGTTCAAGCTTGTCAATTGTCTTGTATGTGTCATACATGTCGTCGAGACAAGTGGCGATTTCACACAATTTTGTAAAACCCAATCTGAATACAGAATGGCTCGGCTCCATCACAATACAGGAGGCCATGGTGGAATATTCCATAGGACAATGTCGAGTGAAGTTCATTTGAGACAAACCTGAATCCTTCCACCATATTGAAAGATGTTGTACCTCGATATGTTGTAAGGAGTTCAAGATATTGAATTCCAATTTTGCAAGTTCTAAGAGCTTCTTACTCGGCATGTCATATGTTGTCCATGGACTATCTATGTTCTGTCCATATATATCTATATAACTCCTTGATTCCCATCTAGGTATAGTTGACTGCCAACCAAATTCCAAAACATATTCTATCTCTCCGGAAAGACTGGACGGTGGAATCTTTTGTATCATCTCTTTTAAATATCTCCTGGCAAATGTTTCAGCCTCTTCCATAACCTTTTCCTCGGGAAAGGCAAGGAGGGAAGCCCAAAATAGATTGAGTACGCTCCTGATCTCTCCTATTTTTTTAATGGAAGAGAAAAAAAACTATCTGTTTTGGTCTTTGAAGTGTTCCAATGCATCTTCATGGAATTCTGCAACTGCCAAATGCTTTTCCATCTCTTTGAACTGTTACTAATCATTTTGACAAGTGGTATATGGATGATCGCTTTGTATGGTTACATAGAATAGTTGGTAAGCTACTGCTTGCAGTGCTTTCTTCTGAGAAATGCCATAATGCAATAAGGCCAGAGTGGTGCCACTGCATTCTAACACTTCCCAACTGCAATGTCAAACCCTCCAATGTCTTCTCAAAATTTGCAATCTACTGATTGAACGATATGCACCTAATAAGGTTTTGGTCAGTCTCGTCCAAAATGCCTCCAGCTGCTGAAACATAGTTCACTCCATTTAGTATTGTCAAACCCCTTGTAGATGGATCAAGGTATGCAGGAATGAGAGGTAGCCCCAACAATTGCCCTATAAAATCAACAGTCGTCCCGCCATTGCAAAACTGACAGACTTCAAGGAAATCTATTCCATAAGGTAAGAAGTTGGCTTTGGAAATGTTGGCTATATAGTTGTTATTTCCATTGTCGATCAGAGAATCGTCGAATATAAACATGGCAGTAACCTCAGGCTTGGCCTCTCCAGAAATTACTCCAACACAACAATGTGTAACAACAACAACTAAACAAGGGATCCATGAAGCCGTGTTAGAATTTAAACACCTGATCCCCATTACTGCAAAGCCTCAAATACGTCTCAGATACTCGAAACGAGCATATAGTAGAAGAAACATGAATAATTAAAATAGATGAAAATGGTAGCCTAGACTCCCAGCTGAAAAAGATCCATGATCATTCTCTTGCTCATGCTTTTAAATTCAATGGCAAATCCGAAGGGAAAGAAAAACAACAACTGTGATTAATTGCAATCTTGGAGATCGAAATATTTGAGCATAGTTTCGAGAGTCCACCAAATTCACCAACCATCTCGGCCAATATCCACCGCGTAGCATTCAATGTTGTGTAGGGTGGTGTATAGTGTTGCTACTGTGTGCAGGTAACGAAACTGACCTCCTTTTCCTCAAATTCGTGTGTAAATTGCAAACGCCAGGTGCAAGCCCACCATTCTTAAGATTCAGCTATAGCTTCCTTCAACAATCTGATGCAAGTTAGAGATAATTTGGAAATAAGTTTGATGCGATTCTCAAACACATTGGGATGAAAACAATGAGTAGAGAAAATTTTCAATATCTGTTACAACAGGCCCCAAGAAGTAATGGGTGATGTCAACCCTAGAAGAAGTCTAGAAGCCTCTAGAAGTGATGGTTTTATTTGAAGTAATAAGTGATGGGTCTATGTGAATAAGTATCTAAAGTGGTCCGCTTATGATGTATCTTTAAGAATGTCCCTCAAGGGAATATGCGTTGAAGAATCCTACAAGAACACCCGGAGGTGTGGTCATGAAGCCCAAAGTTGTTTGAGGAAAAATAGGATGAATGACATTGAAAATGTATTCAAAACCCTCATAGATGGATTGTCCTTGTCACACCATTTCCAATGGTAGGTGATATTCCACATGGTTCCTCACGGTTGAGAAGTTATGCTCTCTTAAAGTTGAATCTCCGAAGTATGGTTAATAAGTGCCATATCTAAGGTCAAAGAAGTTACAAGTAAACCCCAAATCAATTAAAGAAGAAAATTTGTTGCAACAAAAAGTTATAGGTCAGCCCTAAAGTCAAATAAAGGAGGCACTTGGAAAAGTATAAATACACACCAAGAACCTCTCATTTATTAATCCAAGCAAGTGTGTGTTTGTGGTATGGAGCTAGAATAAGTGGGTCTACACTTGTATTAGGAGGCTTGGAGATATAAACAAAGACAATATGGCTTAGGAGAAAGGATATTGAGGAGAGAAAGGAGTATGGAAGTGATTGTACTATTTTTCTGAGGTTATTCACCGGTTGCAGTGGAGAAAAATGTGGATGTACGCAGGTTGCAGTGAAGAAAAGAGATGATGTCCCTGATTTGACAGTGTATGAATCACATATCTATGCAAAAGTTTTGAATAAGGATCCCTTGTCTTGATGTATAGGTTGAGAAAGGTATGATGATCATAGATATGATACATTAGGGTTTCCTCATGATGAAAGGTATGTTTTTCTACATGTTTTGACGTATGTCTTGGATATTATGGTATATTCCTTGAGGCATATCTTGGATATTCTTTGGCATATGGATAGAGACATATGTTGGTGATATGATATCTAATGTGCTGGTTTTATATAATGTAAGGTATGCTTTCTATGTGTTTTTATGTCCATATCTTGTTAGTTATGGTATATGCTTAAGGAATATCTTGGATGGTTTGGCACATACTTAAGGCATGTTTTTGGAAAATAGTTTGAGGAGTATATTGGATATTTGGCACATGGTTTGAGGTGTATTTGGGTATATGATTTCAGTCATATATTTTGGTACATGGTTGAGGGAAATCATGAATGATATGGCATATGTTTGAGACACATCTCTTGGTATATGGTTGAGGCATATCATGAATGATATCACATATGTTTGAGGTATATCCTTGTTACATGGTTTATGGATGTTATGGTACATGCTTGAGACATATTTTGGCATATCTTTAGTACATGATGTATGGATATTATGACACATATATATTGGCACATGGTTTGATGCATATCTTGGTGATGTTGGGCATATGGTTGAGAGATGTTCTTGGTGATCTTGACATATGATTTATGTGAGTAGATATGGATTTGTTGTTAATGATATTGATGATGAGGTATCGCTATCAATGATAGTAATAGTGACAGGTTGAAGATGATGTATCATAATCAGTGACAAGTTGATTATCAGTGTCAGTGACAGTTTCAGTGCCAAGTTTAGTCTCCATTTATATTTTAGGGAGGAAGGAAGGGGCAAGGAAAGGGGGTTGGAGCCAGAGAATACAGGGAGTTGGATCATCCTTCAAGTTGGAACCTATAAAATAGGGGGTTGGAGCCTCCTTTCAGTTGGACATGGAGAATCTAGGGATTTGTATATTCCTTCATGTTGGAGCCTGTAAAGAGGGGGTCGGTGCCTCCTTGCAATTGGTGATGGAAAATCTTGGAATCTGGTGCTTCCTATGAATGCAATTCTTGACATGATATAATAAAATAATTATGTGGTTTTCTCCCATTTGGGTTTCCACGTAAAAATATCTTGGGCACTGTGTATGATGTGATTAATTTTTGAATGGTACTATTTATGGTTATATGTTCATGACATGTTAAATTTAATGATAAGTGAATGGAATTATTGATAAGCTAATGTTTACATGTTGTGATTAAAAATGGTAAAGAGTTCCCAGTATTAATTCAGCCCCCTACTTAGTATTGGTGAATATTCCAACAATAATGCCCATATCTGGGTTAGAAAGAAGTTTTATGAATGTCCTCTTACTTATTCCTAACTTGATGGTATCTTGACCGTAAGTCTATATTTGAAAAGATATTAGTTCCTCTGAATTGGTCAAACAATTCATCAATGAGGGGTAAGGGATACTTGTTCTTAATTGTCATCTTATTAAGTTTTTTGTAATAAATGAAAAATATGAAGGTTCCATCCTTCTTTTTTAAAAACAAGATTGGTGCCCCATACAGAGACACACTATCTCTGGTGTATTGTTTATCCATTAGTTCTTGAAGTTGCATTTTATGTTCAGTCAACTCTAGAGTACTCATATGGTAAGGGGATGTAGACACTGATTCAAATCCAGGTACTAAATCTATGGTAAAATCTATGTCTCATCTAGGAGGTAATCCTATAGTTTCATCCGGGGACACATCCTAAAATTCCCTCAGTATAGGATCTTTAGTTAACATATTTTCAACCATTTCGTTCTTTCTTTTAGATATGTGAACAACATATATCTCACATCATTGTTTTCATTCCTTTTCAATTCTAGAGAAGATATATGTCTTACTTACACACCATGTGTTACTCCTTTAATTGTTCATCCTCTACCAGATTCATCTAAATAGTTAAAAAATTTGTCGAGACAGTGTACAACAAATGAATGCTTTTCCAACTAGTCCATGCATATGAGAAAATCATAATATCCTAAGGGTAAGATGTTTAACTCTACCTTAGTCTCCATTTAATACATAATTATAGTACAATATTTTACCAATTCCACAACCTTTCGTTTCATTCCTGTGGATAATTGAACTAATCAAGGCTTCTTATGTTTGATTTTATCCATTTTACAACCTTGTACTATTGTAGGTGAAATATAGATTAGAATTTCACTAGGGTCTATTAAAATGGATACAGGTTTTTGATTAATCGTATCTTCTACTTCCACCATGGACGATTGATGATCAACCTGCCAATTTTCTAAGGAAACATTGATCTTGTGAGTACATCTAGCCATGTCGTTTACTATTGTTTCTTCTTGGATGTTGTGTACTGTCATATTTCTATTTTTATTTGGAGGACAATCTCAATACAAGTGAGGTTCTTTGCAACTAATCTAGGAAGATCCAGGAATGCTCACAGAGGTCTAGAATGATCTGAAACATCCACAGAGGTCCATAATGGTTCAATAATGCTCAAAATGTGACCATTCCAAATTCTCTTGAAAATTTCATCAATGCGTAGATCTTGTCATCATCCTTCCGATGGTGCAAACAAAAATTCAAACAGAGTTCGTATGCAAAATTTATAAGTGGTCAAAGTTCAAGATGAAACCTGGAAAAATTCAAAGGTCAAAGTCAAAGGGTGACGTCAACATGACAGAAAATTATGTCAGTAGAGTGACACATGTCACCACTACAAGGGTGACATGTGGCACATGATTATTGATAGGTGACTAGGGAAATCGTACCTCTAGGTGGACAAATTACAGGTTGACAAGTGGCGCACAAGTGGTCCAATTGTTGAATGACACGTGGAATTTAGGTCAATCCAATGAGAGGCTTCCACATGGAAACTTCCTAGTGGCCTATAATTACTAGAGTTATATAAAAGTTATGGAGTCAATGGGGGTCAAAACTACGACCTCCATAAGCCTTAACATAGCCCTCACTACCAACACGCCACCACAAAGGTTCTTAAAATTGTGTGGTTGCAATTATATTTAAAATTGTTATAAATTTGTAATGAGTGGCCAAAGGGCCAAGGGCCTAAGACCTCAACCCTTGGATCTTGGTCTATATGTATACCATGTAACCCACACCATGGTTCACGCAGGAGGCTAACACAATTATTCCACAGTAACCATATGTTATATGGTTATAACCACATACAAAGAAAAATATGGAATATTCCAAGGATCACGGGGAACAGAACCCCCGACCTGCCATTTTATACGTGACTATTTTAAAAAACAAGATATATGTGCAGGTTTGTTAAAAAAAAACACCTAATTTGTAGTTAATATGTGCCACAAAATATGGATTTGGTTAAGGGGCCCATGCCCTATTTAATGGGTGCATGGACGAACATTCTAAACAACATTTAATGTAAATTTTAGTCTCATAACTTGTTCCTAAGTGTACCAAAGTTGTGAGGCTACACTGTAAAGCATGCCAAGGGGTGCCTTGATGGATTTTCGAGAAATTTATACTCATTTTTTTCCAGGAATCCACCAATGCATTATGTTTCTTCATTTCAGAAACATATGAAAAGGTCATTGTAAAATGTAAGCATTTGAACATTAATAAAAGGTCTCTATTGGAAGTGGACCCAGAAAGGTAGCCCAAATTGGGTGAACTCCGTTTTTCCAACTTGTGTATGTGATTAAATTATTGTTGTTCATTTCAAGTTCAATTATTTGCAAGTCATTTTATCATTAAAGTGGAATTGGTTAGATAAGTTTTTCACATGTAATTTGCATACAGTCAAGCGATCATTTTATTTCAAAGATCAAGTAGATGATTTTTATGTATTGAAAGATTAATAAGCATCTAAGGATTTTTTGGATCAATTTGGTATCAAAGTAGGTTTGAAAAGTATTCTTCAAGTGGATTCTTACAAGATCCAAACTCAAACTTGGTGAAGGAAAAATTGCAAGTTATAAGTCTGAGATTGGAAAGAGATCTTGAAGACATAAGATGTCTTCTGAAAAAGGAGAAGAAGAAGGTCATTCCATCAGTCATGAAAATATCAGAGCTATGCTTCAATCACTGTAATAAATAATAGATGATTTAGAATGAAGAATTAAAAATCATGTAAGTGGACAATCTTTGATAAAACAAGAAAGAGGAGGTGGAGGTGGTGGAACTTCATATCCCCCTTCCCCTTCCTCCTCCTCATCATCAGTTTCTTCTGAAGCGAGTAAACATTCTTCTCATCCAAATAAGTCCTCTAATAAGTTTGAGCATAATATGCCATTACTAAAATTGGATGTCAAGTTTGAATTTCCAACCTATGATGGAGAATTGAATGCCAAGAAATTGGGAAACTGGATAAAGAAGATAGAGGTATATTACAGGGTTCAAAATGTCATCGACAAGGCTACAACGATAAAGTTAGTTCCTCTTCGACTAAGTGGAATTGCCTTAATATGGTGGGAGAGTAAGATGCAAGTTGATATTGTTCAAAAGGGAAAAGTAATCTCTTATTGGGATAAGTTTACTAAGGCTATAAGGAAATGATTATATCCACTCGAACATATGAAAATGACAATGATCGAGTGGAAACATATAAGATAGGGTAAATGTCAGAATATTCAGGCATGTACAAAGGAATTCAAAAAGAAAGAATTATCACCATGAATTCCATTGTATACTCATGAAACTCTTCTGAAGTATATTGGTGTCATGAATTCATATATTCATCACACTATCCTAGTTTGTATCCCTACTAACATTGATAAGGTGTTAGTACAAGCTACACATCTAGAGGCTAGTAAGGGTAAGCATGCGAGTGAAGATAAGAATCCATTCGAGTTCAAAATGAAACCTAAAGTTAAATGTAAGAGTAAGAAATAAACCACGGTGACTAAATATGAGGGAAGACCTACATGTTCCACCTATAAGAAAAAGGGACATAAGTAATCACAGTGTTGGAAGTTGCATCTTGAATTACGACCAAGAAAATTCAAGGATAAAGGGAAGCAAAAGATTGTTGCATCAACTCATCAGGATCTAGGGTTAGATTCCATAGATGAATCCAATATCATGGAAATAGGAAGGAAATATATATCAACTATCAGTTCAATCCAACAAAATGGAAAGCGATATTGATAAAAAGAAGAGAAGAGAGTTTTTTCATGTCAGATTTATAGTCAAGCATACTAAGGTAGATACTTTATTTGACAATGGATCTCGAGTTAACCTAATATTTGAAGCAATTGTTAAGAAGCTAGGTTTGAATATGAAACCTTATAAGAAGCCATATCCATTATGTTGGGTGTGTGACGATGCTAAGTTGTAGGTAACAAATCAATGTAAGATCATGTTTTCAATTACAACTAAGTTCTTTGACAAGGTCGAGTTAGATGTTGTGCCTCTTGACATTTGTGACATTTTCTTGGGTAGTCCATATCTATTTGACGAGAAGGTTGTGTTTTACCGAGAAGAGAATAAATATCATATTTTCAAGGATGGGGTTGAATATATTGCCAGGGCTCATCACATCAAAACTAATGTTTCTTTAGTGAGCATAGGGAAAATGAAGAGACTCATGAGTGCAAGTAAATATTTTTTTCTCATGATAGTGAAACAAAAAGAAGAAGATATAATATATGCTTTATCAGGTTGTGATCCAAATAATAAACATGATTTGATCAACATCATATCTAATTATGATGAGTTTTTTCAGGAACCTATAGGGTTGCCTCCTAAAAGAGAGGTTGAACATGAAATATATTTGTAGCAAGATTCTCCTCTTCGAAAATTAGAATGTATAGGTCATCAATAATCGAGAATGTAGAAATCAAGAAGAAATATTAGGAGTTGCTCGATAAAGGAATCATCAGACCAAGCTCCTCTTCATGTGGTTCTCATATTGTTTTAGTTCCAAAGAAAGATGTCACGTGGATGATATGTGTTGATTTTTGAACCGTGAACAAGATTACGGTAAATAACCATTATACTCTTCCCAGAATAAATTATCTATTAGATCAGTTAAAGAATGTTGTGTATTTCACTAACTTGGACATGAGAAGTGGTTACCATCAAATCAAAATTGCAGAAGGAGACATATGGAAAACTGCTTTCAATACCAAGCAAGGCTTGTTCGAATGATTGGTTATTCCATTTGGTTTATGAAATGTGCCAACAACCTTTATTAGGGTGATGAATGATGTGTTTCGACATTACATATATATATATATATATATATATATATATATATANAGAGAGAGAGAGAGATGATATATTGATATTTAGTCAAAGATGGGAAGATCATATAAAGCATGTCAATAGAGTATTTGAACTCTTGAAGAAGGATAAGTTGTATATCAAGTTATGTAAATGTATATTTGGAAAAAATTATTTGTTATACCTTGGATATATTGTAGGGAATGGTCATTTAAAGATAGATCCTGCAAAGGTAGAAGTCATTGTAAAATGTCCCAAGCCAACTACTGCCACTGAAGTTAGGAGAATCTTAGGAGTAGTGTAGTATTGGAGGAAATTCATTGCTAATTTCTCATACATAGAAACACCTCTACATGCATTAACAAGTGTTAAGTAGGTCTTTCAATGGGGAGGAAAGCAATAGAATACCTTCGAGACATTAAAGGAAAAGATAATAATCACACCAGTTTTGGCTCTGCCAGATCTCCTTCAGCCACTTGATATTCAAACCGATGCAAGAGGATATGCCATGGGCGTAGTCCTAATGCAACGAGGTAAACCTATATGTTATCATTTTGATACTTTCACTCAAACTATGATTAACTATCCAACATATGAAAAGGAATTGAATGTGTTGGTACAAAGCATCAAGAAATGGAAGCATTACTTAATGGGAAATGAGACAATATTTCATATTGATCATCATCCATTCTAGTATTTGCAATCACATACCAAGCTAAAATAGTCACGCCACTTCAGGTGGATGGGTTTTCTATAACAGTTTCATTTGGAAATCAAGTATAAGAAGGGCATTCATAACAAGGTTGCAAAGATGTTGTCAAGACCAGTAATTAATGCATCCACAATAATTAGATACAATCCCTTAGCACACAAAATCTATGTAGAGAAATATGCTAGGGATGATGATTTTAAAAAAGTATATGATGCATTACCTCATGACACTCAACATTGATATTTCTATATGCATGATAATTTGTTATATCTTAGAAAACTATGTATATCAAGAGATGGAAGAGTGAATGTAATCATAGAAGCTCATACATCTGTCATCTCTGGTCATTTTGGGGTTGGTAAGATTGTTGTATATTTAAAAAGGCATTTTAATTGGCCTCGGATGAATGAGAAAATTTCTAATTATATCAAAGGGTGTGTTATGTGTGCCACAAGTAAGCATAGTAACATAAATCTATGATTATATTCATCACTTCTGGTACCTTCACAACCATGTGAAAGTATCTCCATGGACTTTGTAGGGGCTTTGTCGATGTCCATGATGGATCATTATTATCTATATGTCGTGGTGAAAAGATTCAAAAAGATGTGTATTCTAATGCAATGCAAGAAATAGGTCACAACTGAACAAACAACACATATGTTATTCATTAATGTATGGGTTCATTTTTACTTCCTACTTCTATTATATCGAATCAAGAATATCTCTTTTTGGTAAATTTTTGGTCTCAATTATGGGAGCTAATGGAAACTAAGTTGAAGAATATCAGCACAAGTTTTCATGTGTAGATAGATGGATAGATAGAGGTGGTGAATAGAAAATTGGTACATATACTTAGAGGATATAGAAGCAAGCATCCTAAACTATGGGACGAAAAATTACCTTATATGCACCATGCCTATAATCATGTCATGCATTCATCTACTCAAAAAACTCCTTTTGAAGTATGTTTGGAGTACTTAACTAAATCACCTATGGAATTTATTTTTGGAGAAGTAGGTAAAGAAAATGGACATGGTGATACAGATAAATCTAAAAGGTTCATTCAGAGAATTCAATAGGTACATCAAGTAGTACATGCACAATTGGATAAGATCCAATATAAGTACAAGGAAAGGAATGATAAACATTGGGTTGATAATCATTTTGAAGTTGGTGATCAAGTATGGTTACATATCAACAAAGATAGAATGAAATGTGAATATAAAATGATAAGGCCAATTTGATATGGTCCATTCAATATCTTACAGGATATTGGTACTAATTCCTTTTGTTTAGATCTACCAACCTACATGCAAATGTATTTGGTGGTAAATCTTGATAATTTTTAAGCTTTATGAGCCTCCTATGATTATGGATGAAGATGAAAGTATTCAAGTTCTAGAAGATGATGATTTTTCTCCAGAATATTTGGACGAGCTACAAGAAGATGTCATTCTCAACAGAAGGATCAGAACTTCATAAAAAGGTGATGTGGAATATCTTTGAGTTGGTATTAAAGGGGTAAAACCAAGTAGATAAAAATGGATGGATATCGAAATGGTGAGGGAAATTTTCCCTCACTTATTTGCTGAGTAAAAAAAAACCTTTGGTGGTCCAAAAATATTCCAATGGGAAGGAACAATATAGGAGGATCCAGGAATGCTCACAGAAGTCCAAAAATATTTGAAACATCCACAAAGGTACATAATGGTTTGGTAGTGCTCAAAATTATACCATCCCAATTTCTCTCTCAAATGCCATCAATGCATGTAGCTTGTCGTCATATTTCCAACAACGCAAATGGTAAGTCAAACAAAGTTCATATGAAAAAGTTATAAGCAGTCAAAGTTCAAAGTCAAAGGGTGAAATTGGTATGAAAAATGATGACATCAGTAGAGTGACATGTGTCACCACTACAAGGGTGACACGTGGAACATGATTATTGGCATCTTACTGGGAATATGCACCTCCAAGTGGATGAATTACAGGTTGACAAGCGATGCACAAGTGGTCCAATTGTTGAATGACACGTGGGAAGGTCAAGCCAATGAGAGGTCACCACGTGATGACCTTCCATTGGCCTATAATGACTAGATTTATGTAAACTTTATGGAGTCGATGGGGGTCGAACCCAGGACCTCCATAAGCCTTAACATAGCCCCCACTACCAATGCACCACCACAAAGGTTCTTAACATTATATGTTTGCAATTATATTTAAAGTTGTAATAAAGTTGTAATGGGCGGCCAAAGGGCTGAGGGCCTGAGCCCTCAACCCTTGGTTCTTTGTATACATGTATACCATGTGACCCACACAATGGTTTTAACAAGAGGATAACACAATTATTCCACCATAATAATATGTTATATGGTTATAATCACATGCAAAAAAAACTATGGAATATGCCAAGGATCACGAGGAATATAACCATATGTTATATGGTTATAATCACATGAAAAACAAACTATGGAATATGCCAAGGATCACGAGGAATATAACCCCTGACCTACCATTTTATATGCCATGGTTTTAACCAACAAGCTATATGTGTGGGTTTGTTAAAACAAACCACATATTTTATAGTTAATGCGTGCCACAAAATCCAAATTTGGTTAAGGGGCCCACACCCTATTTAATGGGCACACAGGGCGTGCCCCCCTTAACCAAATTTGAATTTATAGTTAATGCGTGCCACAAAATCCAAATTTGGTTAAGGGGCCCATGCCCTATTTAATGACACGTGGGAAGGCCAAGCCAATGAGAGGTCACCACGTGGTAACCTTCCATTGGCCTATAATGACTAGAGTTATGTAAACTTTATGGAGTAGATGGGGGTCGAACCCATGACCTCCATAAGCCTTAACATAACCCCCACTACCAACGCACCACCAAAAAGGTTCTTAACATTATATGTTTGCAATTGTATTTAAAATTGTAATAAATTTGTAATGGGTGACCAAAGGGCCGAGGGCCTAAGACCTCGACCCTTGGATCTTTGTATATATGTATACCATGTGACCCACACCATGGTTCGCATAGGAGGATAACACAATTATTCCATTGTAACCATATGTTATATGGTTAAAATCACATGCAAAACAAGCTATGGAATATGCCAAGGATCACAAGGAATATAACCCCTGACCTACCATTTTATATGCCACAGTTTTAACCAACAAGCTATATGTGTGGGTTTGTTAAAACAAATCACATAATTTATAGTTAATGCGTGCCACAAATTCCAAATTCGGTTAAGAGGCCTATTTGATGGGTGCACAGACTGAGGTTGTAAACAACATTTAATACAAAGTTTAGTCTTGTAACTCATGCTTGATGGTGTTAAATTTTTAAGGCTACACTGTAAATCATGCCAAGGGGTACCTTGATACATTTGCAAGAACTTTATACTCATTTTGCATGATATTTTTCCAGGAATTCAATGTTGCATTACATTTCTACATTTGGGGAACATATGAAAAGGTAATTGTAAAACAAAATCATTTGAGAATTAATAAAAGAAGGTATCTATTGGAAGAAGACCTGGAGAGGTAGCCTAAATTGGGTGTACTCCATTTTTCCAACTTGTGTGCATGATTATATTATTTTTTTCATTTCAATTTCAATTATTTGCAAGTCATTTTATCATTAAAGTGGAATTGGTTAGATACATTTTTCACATGTAATTTGCATACAGTAAAGAGATCATTTTATTTTGAAGATAAAGTAGATGATTTTTGTGTATTGAAATATTAATAAGCATCTACGGATTTTTCGGATCAATAACTGCAACACTCTAAAGGCATCCTAATTGTCTTATTTACCAAATATGTTGGTTTACTATTGTTCTGAGTTGATACACTTTGTTGTCCATTGTATTTGTTTCTCCTAACCAATGCACTATGTAATTTTTGTTGTGGATTCTTGAATTGCTTCTTCCTAGGATCAAACTTATCCCTGTTCCCATTATGCCATATTTTTTTGTTCTCAAACCTCTGTTTGAATTGTTTGAAAAATAACTTGGTGTGCCTTATTACTTCATCCATTGTATTAGGATTAAGAAACTCAATTTTATCCTTGTATGCTTGAGGCAGAAAGCTCATAAATTGTTGAACCTTTACCTTTTCCTCTCTAAAGTAAGGTGCATATCTCATTAAATTTATAAACTTAGTGACAAAGTCCTCTATAGTCATCTATCCTAGTTTGAGATAATGAAATTCCTTGGATTTTTCGTCATAGTATCTTTCGGTTAAATATTTTTGTTTAAAATACTTTTTGAATATTTTCCAATTCAATTCATTGCTTCTAATCTTATTCATTGTTTTAGCCTCCCGCCGCCAAATGGAAGCTTTACCATTTAGTTGGTACAAAGACAACCTAGCCCTCAAATATCTTGGGTAGTTATAAATTTGAAAATATTTTCCCATGTTCAGAAGCCAAGATTTTTCTCCTTCCTCAGACTTACAATCAAAACTGGGTGGTATGATCTTTTTAAACTCACCAGAAAGTTCATTATCACACAACTTCCTTTTCTTGGTTTTGGGTACAGTTTTCTATAAAGTACTTCCTTTAGAATTGTCATCACTACTTCCTTTAGTTGACAACTTTGTTTTATCACTAATTATTAGATGGTATTTATGCTTGTGTGGTTCTTTATTGAAAAGTTCATTTTTAGCATTATTGGATGTTTGTCCTATATTTATGAACTATTTCATATTAGTCATGTTTTTTAGTAAGATTTAATTCAATTCTTCTTGTTCTTTACTAGCGTTGAGTAATTTTTCATTATCTACCTTGACACTCTGTAATTCTTCGTTTATGCTATGCATGGTTTCCAACAGTCCTAAGGAGTTATCCTGAGGTTGCTTGCTATTTAGTTCCACATACATCTGTGGACCACTTGGTGTTGATTTACCAGGTTCTTCCGCCATGATGTTTGTTTTTTGTTTCTGATATATGCAAAAACATAATTAACGTCAATAACTCATANTATTTATAATATATATATATATATATATATATATATATATATATATATATATATATATATATATATATATATATGTGTGTATTTGTAAGTAGAAAATTTTGTTCGTATTGAGCCCATAAGACCATAATGTTTGAACCATGCTCTGATACCATTTGTAATTTCACCTACAAGCACAATTTTGTTTTTTGAAATTATTTAATAATCTGCATGGATAGTACATGCTTGTTTCATTTTCTTAGCATATGCTTTAATATGAGTTCATACTTACAATTATTGACATTTCTTAAATCAATGTCATGGATCATCATGAAAGGTTGGAAATATGTTAGCTTCCATATGTATGTGTATACATGAGGTTCATTTGCTCCCATAGCATAATTCCTATTTCCTTCTCAAGTAAATGCAAGCCTTATTTTCTTACTTCCTTTTGTTTTACATTGATTGGATTTGTGACCCTGTTACACTTATACATAATATTTACATTGTTCTCCATTAATCGCATGGATTAATAGTAGTTTCTGAAGGAAGAAATTACTTCTCGCTCTTGATCCATGTTCTTCTTTACATTTATTAGCAGTTTCAACATTCATCATCCAGATAATGTATAACATCTATGTTATCATTTCTAAAATTTTCTAAAATTTAAATACTAGCATATAATTAATTATCCAATTATAATACAAGATTCATATCCTTATTGTCTATGGAATTCTATATATTTGATATCATAATGGCTATGATTTTCTATCCATTATGGTAATAATTGAACACGTTACCACCCTACCACAAGACCTTCCCGATTTCATTTACTAAAGGGTTTCCTAGCATGCGACCTTGGATCTAATAGGATCATGACCCTAGCTCATTAATGAACTAAGGATCCTTTCGAATATTTCCATCATAAAAATTATCCCACATTTGTCAACTAATTGGGGAATGTGTTGCTTAAGTCACATAAGGACTTGAGAGAATTGATAGTTCAACTCTATGACAACTCAAGATAAGTCGTAATCTGTAGGCCACAATGGTGGTGCCATGAATAATTCCTATGTGCATTCACCAACCTAGTACCGATTAATTAACTTTCTTTGTATACGATTTCATCCCGCTCTTCTTTTTATTTCACTACTCATAAAGTTATGGAACTACTACCATCTCGTCTACCATAGGGTTTCACCATTTCTTTGGTAGTTTGACACCAAACTCTGATGCACTAGGATGCGTTCTCAATGTAATACAATTTCTAGTTTATCACAATAAAAATGGTTAGTTTTGTTATATACCTTGGATGAGATTTCCTTTCTAATGATTCTTTCATTTGTGCATAGAGATATTATGCTTATAGACATCTAGTTGTTCACAATGCTAATTTCTTGGGTCAACTCTTGCTAGGTAATTTTATAACCTTAGATTTCTTTGTGCATTTTGCATTCACAACTCTGATATATATATATATATATATATATATATATATATATATATATATATATATATATATATATATCATCCACAAGGATTTACCCAAATACATCACATATATTCGATTAAAAAAAAATGATACCTCTAAATTCATTAAGTTGGTTCTCCATCATAAGTTAATCGGTGGAAAAAAATTATTATCAAAGAAATGGATTTCCCCGAAGAGATTTGATTCATTCACCTCTCAACTGTAAGAGTACACGTTCCATCCATCAGAGTAAGAGTACCCTAAGAGTACCCTTGGTAAATTGGAAGCCATAGTCTACATAGGTACCGATTTCAAGTTTCCTTTCTTAAAAAAGGGTATTGATTCAACCACCTACCATAGGATGGCATACTTCTCAAGGATGGTTATTGCAGAGTGGTCGATGCTCTAAGAACATAAACCCTTGGTACCTTGGTAGTGAGAGTCTACATATGTATCGATTTCAAGTTTCCTTTCTTAAAACAATTGTTTTGATTCAACCACCTATCATATGATGGCATGCTTCTTAGGCATGGTTATATATGGTCTACCATAAGCTTCACATATGATATTCCACTAGTTTTTATCCAAGTGTCATTTACGCTGAACATTTTAATCAGTGGTAATTTTCTTGTATAAGGTTTGGTATTAATACCAGAATTAATTGTTAGTAAATTCATTGACCCTACCATAACTATTTTTATGTGGGTATTATAGTTTTCCTAGCCTTTGGGATTCGATACTTCATAAACAATATTTTTATCAGTTTAAATGTATATTAACCTATTGTTCATAAAATATATACACTCTGTTTATATGAGTATTTATTATGGATACCAATATTCTTGTTGGAAAATTGGTTTGCATTGATGTCAACAATAAGTGGTTGTCATTGATGTCAACAAATGTGATGGGTGTATATGGATAAGTCTCCAAAGTGGTCCCATTATGGCACAGCTCTAAGCATGTCCCTCATGGGAAGACTCTTTGAAGAAGTATACAAGAAACCCATATGTGTGGTCATGAATACCAAAGTTGTTTGAGGAATAAGAACATGACGGATAGTTTAAATGCAAGTAACCCATTCATATATTTATAGTCCTATTCATGTCGTTTCCAATGGTAGGTGGAACATCATGTAGTTCCTCATAGTTGAGAAGTTATGAGGTCATGAAGTTGGAAGCCCCAAAGATGGGTTAAGAAAACCCTTAATTGGTTGCAATACGGGTTAAGAAGCCCCTAATTGTTTATAATTCATTAATGAAAGGGTAAAGTGGTTTTACTGAGAAAGTTCAAGTAGCCCTAAAGTTAAGGAAATAGGTTACTTATAAAAAGTATATATACACCTCAAGAAGTCACTCACAAGTACATACACACACACACATTATATTGAATACATTTTATGTGTGTAAGTGATTCTTATTTGAGGTAACCAATGATATTTGAGGAAGATTTCAGAGGGAAGATGAAGTGAAGAAGGGGAAAATTCCAAGGGAGGATGAAGTCTTGTGATGATGTTTTCTAAGGTATGTTATTTAAAGGTCATCTTACCATTTTTCGTTATAAATGTGTTCTCTAGAATGAGTCAAATAGAAAAAATTGGAGGAGGTTAAGAAGACATCTCAAGCTATTGTGGTAAATATTTTAGCTTCAGGGTCATTGTATTTTTGGAGATACACTTTTTGGAAAATACGGTTTTTGACTAGTCCTTAAACTAGTGTGAATGAGGTGTTCTAGGTAAAACAATCATAAATTGTTCATAGAGGATCCAAATTATATGAGACCAATTTCAGTGGAAATATAACATTTTGTAGTATTTTTTGTGCAATTTTCAGAATCACATATCAAATATTGAGTGCGTGGAATGTTGTACAACTTCTCTCTATAGAATAGACTAAAATTCAGGAAGGTTTTCCATTTTCACTATAACTTCTATTTTGTGAAGTTTCAGACCATGAAAATTTTAGGAGATAGAAGAAATATATTAGAGTATCCATGGTTACATTGTCATACATTTATTCATTATAGGTAAATATTTATACCTGTTGAAAGTTAGGGTTTGTGACTAATCCAAAAATAGTCCCGCGAGACTAAGGTAAAGTTTGATGAAGATGTTATTCTCTTGTTGTTGAACTTGAGGAAGAGATATATGTCTATAATTTCATGTATCAAGTGTTAATTTTTAAGACCCCAACCCACTTTCAGTCTCGTTGATTTTTCAGCCAATGTTAAATGCCCAAACCCAATTTTACATCAGCAATTAAATACTTAGCAGAAAATAAACTTCATAACTGAAACATGAGGATTTTGAACATCGTTTTAAATGCAGAAATAAAATATTAGCAGTATGCAAAACTTAGAAAATTATAGACACAAAAATTTTTGGTTTAACATCGACCTTGGAAAAACCCACAAGGGGAAAACCAGTGAGAGAGGGCTTTTTATTATTTATGAGCTTCTGAGAAATTTCTTTTACAACATAATCATCTTCAAAAATTTACACAAACTTATCTGGACTTTCCTATAGCTTGCTCCTTGATTTTTGAACCAGAAATCCATACACTGTACCGTTTTCCCAACAATAAATGTTATACGAACTGTCCTCGAAATTTTTGCCCAAAATTCTGCCAAGACTGTACGAAAAACCCAACAGTATAAATGCCTTGAAAAACATGCCGGCACCTTGAAAAATGCACCCAGGATTTGTGACAATATGTCCCCTTGAATTCTGTGCAGGTCCATATGGACTGTATGGATTTTCTTGCCCAGAAAATTGTGCCCAGCACCTTCCTTGATTTATGTGCTTGAAAAACACTGTACGACAGCCTTGGAATGCGTTCCAATACTCTTAGAATGTCTTGATGTTGTCTCCCTCAAAAATTGTTCACATTAATGGTTGTACGACCTCTTTAAATCCGTACTGTACGGCCTGTTCTTTCTTGTTGTCTGTTGCCTCGAAAACCATGCCTACTATTTGCCTTGGGATGCGTTCTCTCCTTTAGAAAATGTTGTCTCTCTTCTCAAGCTCTACCTCTCTCTTTCTCTCTCTTGCTCTCTCAACAAGAATGAATGAAAAACCCAATAATAGGTGCACCCTCTTGCCCTAATCGACCTCATGAGGGAAGGTGATGGGTTTTCTAATCTAACGGTTGAGATTAGATTAGATGAGTGACTGAGATTAGATGTCTCTTCACTCACCCTCACTTTAGTCATAAAGTCACCTTTTAATTTGTATCTCACAAATTAAATGACTAGGTCCCACATTAGGCACTTTCTCCCCCTTAGGCACCTAGGGAAGAGAAACACTTGCCTTGGTACTTTATTTAATTAAAAAATTTAACACTCCCTCATACTGAGGAAAGTGTTACTCACCACTCCAAGCTTGTCCCTGAAAAATACAAACTTCCCTCTACCCAATGCCTTGGTGAGTATGTCTGCAACCTGCACCTTTGTAGATATGTATTGTAGTTCCACAAATCCTCTCTAAACATAATCATAGATGAAGTGATAACGAATCCCGATATGCCTAGACCGATCATGAAAAACTAGATTCTACGAGAGTTTAATGCAACTTTGATTATCACAGTAAATCACAGTAGGCCTCAACTGCACATCGAACAATCCCACCATCATCTTGCGAAGCCAAAGGGCCGCACAACTGGCCTAACTGGCTGCCATATACTCAGCCTCTGTCGAACTCAAAGCCACTAACTTCTGCTTCTGACTGAACCAAGACACAACTGTTGATCCTAATCTGAAGCAACACCCTGAAGTGCTTTTCCTGTCACTGACACATCCTGCCCAATCTGAGTCTGTATAGCCAACTAGACGAACTCCATCTCCTCTATGATAGTCCAAACCATAATCTACCGTACCACAAAGATACTTGAGCACATGTTTTGCTTCCACCCAGTGCACTCTCCTAGGCTCCACAATGAACTGACTAAGAGTGTTAAAAACAAAACAAATATCTGGCCCGGTATTGACCAAATACATCAATGACCCGATCAACTGACGATACAAAGTGGAATCCACCAACTGTGACTCAGAAGCATGAAGCTTCTTCCAGTTGGTAATCATGGGAGTGGTCATGGGTCTGTTATCTCCCATCTGAAATCTACTCAAAATATCACACAAATACTTCCCCTATCCCAGGAAGATGTGTCCAGGCTCCTACCAAACCTCCAATCCTAAAAAGTAATGCATCACTCTGATATCATTCATCTCGAACTCTGAAGAAAGGCTCTCCTTGCAGCTGCTAATGAGTCTCTCTGCACCTGTAATGAAAATATCATCCACATATAGCATAAGAATGATAGGATCCTCTCCAATTGAAATGAAGTATAGGTTGGGATCCGCCTCACTCTTCTCAAAACCCAACTGCTGCAAATAGGAATCTATCCTCGAATACCAAGCTCTGGGATCTTGTTTCAGCCCATATAATGCCTTCTTCAGTCTACACACATGGGACTCTCTCCCATGCACCTCAAAGCCCAATGGCTGCTCAATATACACCTCCTCCTCAATAATACCATTCAGAAATGCGGTCTTCACATCCATCTGGTGGATCTTCCAACCCATCTCTACTGCAATGGAGATCACTGCCCTGATCAAAGTGTATCTAGAAACCAGCGCAAAGGTCTCATCATAGTCAACTACCTCAACCTTTGAAAACCCCCGAGCCACAAAGAAAGCTTTGTACTTCTCAATGCTACCTTCTGCAGCATGCTTTAGCTTGTAGAGCCACCTAGAAGTCACCACTGACTTCCCCTCAGGTCTAGGAACAACTTCCCAGACATCGTTCTTCATGATGGAATTGTACTCTTCCATCACGACATCTCTTCATACCTTTCTACTAGTGGCCTCCTCAAAAGTGGAAGGCTTAGACTCCCGAATACTGCTCACCATCGCGATGTAGTTGCAAAACCTCTCGGGAGGTTTACTCTCCCTCACTGCCTATCTGGGATTCTCCACTGAACCCTGTGCCTCCCTCAAAGTGTCCTGAAGCCACTTGGGCTTCCTCCTCTCTAAAGTAGTGTCCTGTGGAGGGGACTCTCCCTACTCAACCCCATCTACTGAAGACAATGATCCTGATGTAGACTCTGAAGTACCTGATCCTCAAACCTGTGGACCAGTAGCCTGCAAACCTGAACTCTGTGGCCCTGTCACCTCTGAACCTGTCATCACCGAAGATGGTGGTACCAAACTCTATGTCACTGTAGTCTGTTGCGGGCTCACCTGAATTTGAGATGAAGATGACTCACCTTTCTCTATCCCTCTAGACTTCCTAAAGGCTTTGTCCTCCTCAAATATGACATCCCTCCTCAAGACAGTCTTCCTCAAGGGAGGAAGGTAAATACGGAAAGCCTTTGAAGTCTCACTGTACCCAACAAAGATCCCTCTCTCTGCCATGGGCTCCATCTTTGTCCTCTTCTCAGAAGGGACATATGAATAAGTGATGCACCCAAAAATCCGAAAGTGCCCCACCTCAGGCTTCTTCCCAAAGAAAGCCTCCTCAAGAGTCATGCTCCCCACAACCCTGTGAGGACTCTTGTTCTACAGATAGACTGCAGTGTAGCATGCCTTAGCCCATAGAAATAGTGGCAGCCCCTGATCATGTAGCATGGCTCTCGCAGCCCCAATAATGGCCCTGTTCTTCCTCTCTGCAACCCCATTCTGTTGTGGGTTGTAAGGAACAATCAAATCCCTCCTGATGCCCTCTCCTGCACAAAATTCCATGAACTCCTTGGAGGTATACTCACCCCCATTGTCCGATCTCAGGACTCTGATTTTCTTCCCTGTCTGGTTCTCCACAAGAGCTTTGAACTCTTGGAACCGACTGAAGACCTGTCCTTTGGTATTCATGAAGAAAATCCAAGACTTCTGAGAGAAGTCATCAATGAATACAACATAGTATAGGGAACCAGTCAATGATGACGAAGACATTGTGCCACATACATCTGAATGTATAAGATCAAGTATCCATGCTGCTCTATTGTCACTGCTTGGAAAATAAGTCTTGGTGTACTTTCCCAAAGTACACCCCTTGCACAACTCATGGTGCTCTGAACTGAAATTTGGAACTCCCGTCACCATCTCCCTCAGAACTCTCAAAGCCCCATGGTGAAAATGTGTCATCCTCCTATGCCATATCTCACATAGGTCACTGCTGCGGCTGGTAGAATGAATCAATGCTCTCGCTAGCTGGAACAAAAACTTGTACAACCTCTCATGTCTAGTACCAATCACTTTGGTCGAAGTGATGCTAGACCCTCTGGGGAAAAGAAGCACCTGCCCATCATGGAACAAGATTTCATAGCCCTTCTCCTCAATAGTAGAAACTAACACTAAGTTCTTCTTCAAGCCCAGAACATATAGAACCTCTGTCAAAGTCATGGGAGGAAAAGACTCCCTCCGAAATGATACGGTCCCACAACCAGCCACCTTGACCTCCCGGTCATCTCCAAGAACTACCTTTGCATATCCACACTGAGTAAGATCTATCAGGTGCTCACGAATTGCTCTCATATGGCGAGAGGAACCACTATCAATATACCAAGAATCTGTAGTAGTGGTCCTCGAGGATAGACATGCAATCAAGGAAAATTACTTTTCAAACTTGGTGGAAAACTCTTCCACCTCTGCTGAAGCTGTTGTTTGTTTCTTCTTCTTCTTTGGACACTGTCCTACATAGTTCCCAAACTTATGGCATGAAAAGCACTTGACTTTTCTCATGTATTTCTTCCCTTCACCCTAGGGCTTCTGTCCTCCCTTTGGACCCTTTTGAACTTCTTCTCTCTAGTGGTAGCATGAGCCACATTCTCCTCCTCATGACCAATAAATGATCTTCCATGTACATAACCTCTCTAGGTCTCCTCCTGAACAAAGTCATCCCAAAGACATTCCCAATTGGGAAGCTTCTCCCTAGAAGCAATTCCCTCCACAAAAACAACCCATTATTTGGAGACTCCATTCAATGTTGTTCTCACAAGATCACTGTCAGCTATGGCTTCCCCCACAGCTCCAAGGTCATCCCTCACCTGTGTCAATCTAGTAAGGTATGTGACCACATTTTCAGCCTTGGTCATTTTTATGTTCTTTAGTTTTTCCCTCAAAACCATTTTTCGGTTCTCATTTGTACTCTGGTACAATTTAGTCAAAGACTCCCACATCTCATAGGCATGTGTCTTCCCCGTCAAGTGAGGAATTAGATGATCCTTGATGGCACCAAGAATAAATCTCTTAGCCTCGATACTCTTCTTAGTATAGGCTACAAGAAGAGTAGCATCAATAGGTACCACAACAGGATGAGTAGTGGTATTCTCCACAATGTCCCACAACTCATTTTCTTGCAAAAGCAAGATCATCCTCTCCTTCCAAGCACCAAAATTTGTTGCCCCATCAAGTTTGTCCTCAACTCTCAAACCAATAGCCATTGACCCTTTTCTACTAAAAATAACAAATTCAAAAATCTGCCCTGTGAAGTGTCTGTTGTCCCAACTTTCTGTCTACTGAAATTTCTGCTTCCCTTCAACTTAGCTCTGATACCATGTTAAGTTTTCAGACCCCAACCTAGTTTCATTCTCGCTGATTTTTCAGCCAATGTTAAATGCCCAAACCCAGTTTTACATCATCAATTAAATACTTAGTAGAAAATAAACTTCAGAACTAAAACATGAGGATTCTAAACATTGTTTTAAATGCATAAATAAAATATCAGCAGTATGCAAAACTCAGAAAATTATAGACATGAAATTTTTTGGTCTAACATCGACCCTGGAAAAACCCACAAGGGGAAAACCAGTGAGAGAGGGATTTTTATTATTTATCAGCTTCTAAGAAATTTCTTTTACAGCATATTCATCTTTAGAAATTTACACAAACTTATCTGGACTTTCCTGTAGCTTGCTCCTCAATTTCTGAACTAGAAATCCGTACACTGTACGGCTGTCCCAGCAATAAATGTTGTACGGACTGTCCTCAAAATTTGTGCCCAAAATTTTTCCAATACTGTATAGAAAACCTAGCAGTATAAATGCCTTGAAAAATGTCCCAACACCTTAAAAAATGCGTCGAGAATTTATGACAATAAGACCCCTTGAATTCTCCGTAGGTCCATATAGACTGTATGGATTTTCTTGCCTAGAAAATTGTACCCAGCACCTTCCTCGATTTCTATGCTTGAAAAACATTGTACGACAGCCTTGGAATGCATGCCAATACTCTTCGAATGTCTTGTTGTTGTCTCCCTCGAAAACTATGCACATTAATGGCTATACAGCCTCTTTAAATCCGTATTGTACAGCTTATTGTTCCTTGTTGTCTATTGCCTCGAAAATTGTGCCTGTTATTTGCCTTGGGATGCGTGCTCTCCTTTAGCAAATGTTGTCTCTCTTCTCAAGCTCGACCTCTCTCTTTCTCTCTCTTGCTCTCTCAACAAGAATGAATGAACAATGCAACAATAGGTGCGCCCTCTTTCCCTAATCGACCTCATGAGGAAAGGTGAGGGGCTTTCTAATCTAACGGTTGAGATTAGATTAGATGAGTGGCTGAGATTAGATGTCTCTTCACTCACCCTCACTTTAGTCATAAATTCACCTTTTAATTTGTATCTCACAAATTAAATGACTAGGGCCCACATTAGGCACTTTCTCCCCCTTAGGTGCCTAGGGAAGAGAAACACTTGCCTTGGTACTTTATTTAATTAAAAATTTTAACATCAAGTCTGATATAGGATCAAAGGTATGCTTTACATGTGTTATTGAGGGTTATGTTTATGGTACATGCTTTAGGAATGTCTTGATGATGATGGCACATGATATGGAACACCTTTGTGATAATATGATACATTGTAAAGTATAACTTGACTATATTGGTATCTGGTTTAGTATATCTCATGGTGATTTTATCACATGGTTTAGGAACATCTTATGGTACTTAGTTGGGGCATTTAATTGATGATATCTTATGGTACATGGTTTATGGAATGATTGAGACATATCATGAGTGATATGGTTTATGGTTGATGCATGTGATGGTACATGGTTGATGTCAATGGTTGATATAGGTTGATGTACTTGCTTTGGTGATGGTTTGGTATCCATGTGAGTGGATATTGTTATAATTGGTTGATGATGGTATATTAGTGAAAATGACAATGACAATGAAAGTGGCAGATTGGATGAATGGTTGATTATTAGTGACAGCCTGATGCGACAGTGGTAGTCACAGGTAGATGTGATAGTGACAGTGACATGTTGGTTGATGTGATAGTGATAGTGATTGGTTGAAGTGATAGTGACAGGTTGGTAACAGTGGCAGTTACATGTTGATCAGTGATAAGGAAAGTGAGTCTACAGTATATTTCAGATCGACAGGATGCGACAAGGAAAGGGGGTTGTATCCTCCTTCTGGTCGGCCCTGAAGAACTCAGGGAGTTGGAACTTCCTTTAGGTTGGTGCCTATAAATCAAGGGTTCATAGCATCATTTCGAATGGTGCCGAAGAACTCAGGGAGTTGGTTCTTCCTTCAGGTTGGTGCCTCCTTCCAGTTGGTGCTAGAGAATTTGGAAGTTGGTGCTTCCTATGAATGTAATCTTTGATATATAAGAAAGCATTCAGTGGTTTTCTCCCATTTGGGTTTCCATATAAATTCTAGTGTATTGTGCATGTGGTTATTTGATGTGATGATACTTCTTATGATTATATTCTCATGATATATTGAATGAAATCATAAATTATATATTGATGTAAGGTTGAAGTTTATATATTGTGATTGAAAGTGGTAAAAAATGCTCACATGGATTCACCCCCTCAGTATTCCAACAATTCTTTCATTCTTGTGGAGCATTAACCAATCACACCTTCTTCTTTTTTTATCGTTGACAACATTATCTTAATATATTAAATAAGTTTTATAATAAAAATTATATCATATATATGTAGTCTCCCTTGGTTTTAACCATACTATCACTTATATTATTCACCACTCTAACTATGTATAAATAAATATTCAAACCCTGGAGTTCCTATTAATTGTCCTAGATTCATATATATATATATGAGTTACACATGAACTCTCCATTAGTATTTATATGAGTTACACATGAACTCTCCATTTGATGGGGCTTATTTTCCTTAACAATATTTCTTGGTTATTCTTTCAAACATACAAAAGATAGTTCTCTGACATATGAACAATTTCCATTTATTTGTATTAAAATATTATCATATTTTTCTTTATGCAATCTTTGAGTATGAGAATTGTTTTGTTCTATGGAAGAAAGTTTTTTCTTATTCTTTGTACCCATTTGTTTCTACAGTAAAGTTTTTTTTCTAAAAGAAATATATGTTATAAAATGAATCTACCAATTCTTGAAATAAATGCATATACATTATCTTTATTTTCTCATTAATATCTTTAAAGAATAAAAACTAAAGAAATTCTACACTCTATTTATTCATTTATTTTTTCATGCAACTACATTTTGGAAACTAAAGAAATTCTACACTCTATTTATTCATTTATTTTTTCATGCAACTACATTTTGGGTGACACGGATTTGTATAAACATTACTTTTATTGCAACCAAATCCTAATATTCAATAGATAATAAAATAATTTCACATTAATTCTTTAATAAAATAATTTCACATTAATTCTTTATTGTTAAAATTTATCTTTGTGTAACTGTACAAAAAGAAATTAAATTTAAGAAAGCATATCTAAGTTTGCTTCAATATCCTAGTGACAAACTCAGTATAAAATCTAGTTCTTCCTACTCATAGATTAAAACATCCAAATCATTTGCTCATGTCACTTCTGAACTTAAATAATTATTCCATGGGGATTAAAAATTTCAATAACCTTATTCATATAAATAAGAGCTTGACTCTTTCTCAAAACCATCAAGCTAAAATCTTCATCACAAGTACTCAATAATGTCATGTCTCCTCTATACTTGTATTTTCCGTGTGTTACCAAGGATAATTAATCAATTAGCTTGCCTAGGTCTTTTTGCAAGTTAGACTCATTCCTAACCATAAGGAATATTTTTGGCTTAACTGTGTGCTAACATGTTCCCTCAACTCCCACATATTTGGGAGTAAGTTTACACATGTCCTCATGGACAATATTTACTTTGGTGTTTTTTTATCTCTTTCCACTCTCCCATGAATTAATGATTTACTCTTTTTGTAACTAGATGCTCTAATCCGTTTGTCTCTAGTTAAATAAAATAACTTAAAAATAATAATTACAAAAATATTCCTCATCACCAATGTTTAGGATGATATAAGTATTTCTTTATCAAAATATTTCACAACATAAATAAGCAAAATTAAAATATTAAAATATTTATAAATAGAGAAACATTTTGTTTAAAGGGAAAAAGAGAAAGATGAAATTTAGATAAAATTATGTAAATATTTATATAAATTCTCTAAGAAATAATCTTAGATCTAAATTCCTCCCCAAAACTTATCCCAATTAAAAAAACAATCATCCAAATTAGAGTTCGGAAAGTGAAATGATCAATAATTTAAAATAAACTGTATTTCCATTTTTTTTATGAGGACCACATGGACTATTTTGCAATATATTTTGACAAAGAACTCAAATTGTCACCCGACCAATTCCATTATATAAAGGATTTACGGAGCGTTCTTTTGACATATTATGTGATATGATTATGATAAATACAAAGTGCACTACAACCCTTGTACATTTGCTCTCTCAAACTTTAAGGAAACTTGCATTTGTTTTAACTTGTAAATAGAGACATTGTCAAAATCGTGCTACTTTTCGTTTTTAAATATAATTGTGAATTAAATTATTTGTTTCATTTGCATCTTATTAAAATATTAAAAAGAATGCATTGCATAAGTATTTCTTTTGAAAAATTTTGGGTGTTGCTTCTTTTATTGACATTGACTTGCGAGTAGTGGCCTTGTCAATATCATACCATCCTTTATTTTATGTTTTTTTAATTGTGTTATGTATTTTTATTTTTATTATCATTATTAATGGGAAAAAAAAAAAATTTGCATTGCATAATTCAAAAGGTTTGAGCATTTTGGGTGTTTTTATAAGTTTCATTGGTGTGTTTCTTATAGTTTTGAGATCTAAAATTATTTTGGAATTTTTGGTATTATTTGGGATGTATGATTGTCATTTGACATTATGGAAAAATGAAAACTTATCTTCTCATCTTCTCTCCTTTAGATAGTTTTTACTGAAGGAAAATAATTGCATCTTGTGAATTCTCATATTTTGATTTTCATTGAGTGTGAAAAGAATCATAACATCATTGATTCCATTATTTTCCCTCTTGAGTAATCAACAACCATAAAAGAAAGTGCTTAATCTAAAATCAATTAAAGATTTTTTGTTTTATAAAACTAATATAGTTTAGGACTTGGGGCGTTCGTGTAGTATTAGAGAGTGAACTCTCCAAGTCCATTAAACCCAAACTAAGAAATTACTAGAGAGAATTAAAATCCATTAGTAGTAAGGAGGGATTTCTAGGAAAGAACCTATAAAATAGGTATCAAGCATGAGGTCACACTAGAGCAAGTGAGGTGATATCCCCTCTTCACTTGTTTTGGTTTATGTTGGACTACTGCATGCACATGGGTTTTGAGTGGAGTGGTCTCATTTATCTCTAAATTTTTTTTCTTTGTTTCCCTTCCCATAGGTATGTTCCCAACATACAATTATACCAATCTGTTGTTTATTGTGAAGTTTTATCTATACTGACTTTTCCTAAGGAATCATATAGGTGACTATCAGTGGGATGTACCTATGGTACCTGAGGAAGATGTCAAATCCATGTTTCTGTTCCCTTAGATGGTTCCCATATTCATGAGAGTACTTAGATCAGTAAGGGTTGTTACATGTATGTTACAATAACTGTCTCTCACACCTTGACTAGCCAGGTCTTAGGAACATGACATCCCCCAAGGGTTGGTTTTCAAAAGGAATCATTTTTCCAAAGTATTAGCACATATGTTTGTAGGGGTGGTGGTTTCCCTTAGGATTTGAGCCCTGGGTGAAAAAATGCGAAAAAAAGGGGGTAAAAAACCCACCAAATGCATTTTACCCTAAGTCTTTGGATGGCCCGATGGATTGACGGGTCGTAGATATTGGGAGTGTTGATCTTAATGATCGAGAGGGGCGCGCTCAGATCGACGGCCCACAATGCATATC
>ML800761.1:110815-122649 GCA_009831015.1 Picea engelmannii
AACCGCCTTCCCATACTGCCCACGCCTCTGCTGACACCTGTCTTCCACTCACATCCTCGAATGCCTTTCACTCTCCCTCGGTCACATTTTCTCCTCTCAACTCTTGACATGTGTGTCCCACTCCCGCCCCATGTCACCTTCACCCTTGTCTTCATGTCCCTCTCCTGACCAATCACACTCCTCTCCCTTCGCCACATCACCCCCACACCTTCACACCTCAGCTCTCGTGTACTGGTGCCCACGTTTTCCCGGTCACCGCTCCACCAACTGCATCATTCCACATGGGCGCCAATCACTCGTTGTTTCGTGTTGATTTGCATCGTTCGCCTCACCCTCTCACTCTCACCTTCCTCCGTGTCCACTTGCCATCTTCCTGGTCAACATCCAGCGGGAATCCCAGTGGCAGAGTTTCAGAGTGAAGTCAGCACGTTTTCAGGTGCTGAGTTGACTCGAACTCATCCGGATCCTGATGAAGATAGTTAATGAAGGTGAGGATGGTTGGTGAAACCTCGTCTCACCACTTAAATGGAAAGCCAGGCTGGACTGTCAGCAAGTCAGTTATTCTGCAGGTTCCTACTCAAACACAATTGTGTCTGATAGAATCTTGTGTCTGATAGAAGACTACATGCACAATATGCCAGAGAACATGCAGACGTAAATCCTTGAATGAAAAGACTCGAGCATGCCTCTGTTGTTAGTGGAGAATTGTTATGAGTATATAGGATTCATTTTGATATATGGTCGATGGTTGAGCTAGGCTCCCATATTGTAAAAGTTTTGATGAAGCTATGGTTCTTCTAGCTATGTATCTGCATTTGAGACTTCTTGTTTAATGAAAGTCAACTTCCTTTCCATTTCTCTATAACAACTGTGTTAGAAAACTCGGGCATGGATGATCCAGTCGAGGGTAGTTATGTTGTTGTGATGTAGGTTTGATCATAGTGGCATCACGACCAGTTTTAATCAGTTTCCTATGTTATCTTTTCCCTTCTTATACTGAATGACTCGAGTATGGAAGATCCAGTCGAGTTGTTACAGTTGCAGGATAATGGAGGTTTGATTATTCTGCTGTTGTGACTGTGTTGCTTGCACCATATTTTAGTGTCTGAAGTTTGATCTCATGATTGCTCTTAAGTTTGAGATTTTCCTCTCTGAGCTGCTGGAAGGCTTGATGCCCATAGTAGTCTCGTTCACCTCTCTCACCAAGTCTTTCGTCTGCTCACACCTAAGCTCAACTTACTGACTGAAGTTGATCAATACCTCACCTGTTTGTACATGTCAGTCCCTGTTTTCTGAGTTAAAACGATATTTTCTTAATCTTGAGCCCATTTGACCTCTTTAAAACCAAATTGTGACGTAAACCTCTGATGGGTATTGGGCTTACCTCCCCTGCAATCAGGAGTTGACTTCTAGTGCTAACATTTCTGGTACCATTTCTGGGGAATGAATTGAATACCTTTCTATGGGATAGAACGACAATGAGCTTATGATTCTGAAGGTGCATCAGATATCATAACCATTGAAGATTGTGCTTGCACCTGGCGACTCCACTGTATCGACTCCACTTTTTCAGTGTGGCTGCCACCTGGCTACACCTGGAGCCCCCTAAGAGAACACAACAATCATATCTGGTCTTTGATGGTGAACAAAGACCAGACACACTCACACTGCATATCATTCACCTGGTGACTCCATGATTAAAGAATCGATTGGCAACTCCATTGGTTCGAAATGGACAAAATCCTGGCTCGAAGGTTTGCTCCCTTCAATTTTTTTCTTGTTCCTAGTTTTCCTAATGTTGTTCCTACTATGGATGAATGGGGTGATTTTTTGCCCATATTTAGAGAGCGTAAAGAGGACAACCCTACAGAGAATCTTCGTGAGTTTCATGAACTCATGCATCAATGGGAGATACATCATGAGGATGTATTATTAAATATGTTCATGTTCTCATTAGCAGGAGATGCTCGTGAATGGTATCACTCCTTCTCCCCTGCTAACATCTCCTCCACGGGAGAATTTCATGCAACTTTCAATAGGCACTGTCAAAAGTTTTATTCTTCTAAGTTAATTTGTCATAATTGTTGTGAAGAATATAAAGACTGTGTTCAAGGTATGATTGTTTCAGACGAAAGATGTGAGGATGAAGGCTACAATGAGGAAGAAGATGCTTTGGCTGAGTTGGTGTGGCTGGCGAGATCACTTTCTGCAAGGATAGATGAATTGAAGTCAGATCATGTTCGCTGCTCTTTTGAAGAAAGCGCAGAGGATTTTCCAGTCCTAGGAGCAGATGTTCTTGGCCGCCCTTCTCATGATGGTGAGGTTGAAGATTGCATATCCATAGAGGTAGCATATTCTTCCCTTGATGCACCTGTTGTCTTAGATTTAAACGAAGATATAGTTGTGTATTCAGATGAAGAGCAGCAGATCCCTGCCTAATATTTTGATGTCTCAGGGAGCAGCCAACCTGTGTATGACAGCTATGAATAAGATTTTGAGATGAATATGAAGGATTTTCAAGAGCATGCAACATAACCTTTTCCTTTATACATTAAGGAAAAACATTGTGTGGAAATTGACGATCTTAGGCTTGCAGAAGACCAAGAGAAGAGATTTCCCATGGTTCTTGTGTATGATGATTATGACTCTGATCATTGGGAGAGCCATGAAGAAGAAGAGGAAGATCCAAAGGTGTAGTTTATAACATGCCCAGAGCTTGTAAGTGAGCATCCATCACCTGAGATCAGTCACCCTGCATCAACCTTTCACCCACATGTGCTTGCCAGAGGCTTTCAACCAGGTGTGAGCAACTGTAAGACAGAGCAGGCTTTCTGTTACAAATTTTCTAGACTTTTCCACTTATTCTATGATCCTGTAGGGGAATACATGGAGTTGCATTTCCTTCATGTTTTGGAGCCACCCATCTTTATCCTAACATCATCATTAGGAGGAAAGCTTAAGGATGCGATCATTTTGTTGTCACAGTTGCATCATCTGTTATCGGTCACTAACAGAGTAAAAGAGCTTCTGGTTAGGAAGTTACTTGAATTGCTATGGTGGAAGTTCACTTTCACCTAGCACTGTGTAAAAAATCATTATTCTAGGAGTGTACATAAATAAGATCCTTCTGGAGCCCATGTATTTGCTTTTGTTTATAGTAATTATCGGCCTGTAGTCCTCAACAAGACATTTTTTAGCATGACTCCATAGCCCACAGAAGATGACTGGAACTACTAAAGATCTTAGAGCCTCGCAGGGAGGACTCTATCCCCCATGGAGCCTAATGTTAGCACATATTTTTGTAGGGGGGGTGTTTTCCCTTAGGATTTGAGCCCTAGATGAAAAAATGTGAAACAAAGGGGGTAAAAAACCCACCAAATGCATTTTACCCTAAGTATGTGGATGGCCCGATGGATTGGCATGTTGTAGCTATTGGGAGAGATGATCTTAATGATCGAGACGGACACACTCAGATTGATGGCCCACAATGCATATCGGACACCCCCCCCCCGAACTTCTGCCTTTAATGAGGGGGTCCGAGTTGGTGGTTTCTGGGTGCGGGCCCCCCACTAACGTGGCACATCCTCGTGAACTCGGAACCCCCCCACTCTTTACCACTTACCACTACCCCCTCTCCCCTCCAAGATAAATATCTAACCTCCTTCCCATATTGCCCGCGCCCTTACCGAAACTTGTCTTCCACTCACATCCCCGCAGGCCTTTCACTCTCCCTCTGTCACATTTTCTCTTCTCACCTATTGACATGTGTCTCCCACTCCCACCCCATGTCACCTTCACCCTCGTCTTCGTGTCCCCCTCTGACCAATCACACTCCTCTCCCTTCACCACATCACCCCTGCACCTTCACACCTCATCTCTCATGTACTGGTGCCCATGTTTTCCCGATCACTGCTCCACCAACTACGTAATTCCACATGGACACCAATCACTCATTGTTCCATGCCGGTTTGCGTCGTTCACCTCGCCCTCTCACTCTCGCCTTCCTCTGCATCCACCAGCCATCTTCTCGGTCAACATCTAGCGAGGATCCCAGTGGAATAATTTTAGAGTGCGGTCATCATGTTTTCAAGTGACGAGTTGACTCAAACCCTTCCGGATCCCGATGAAGACAGTTAATGAAGGTGAGTATGGTTGGTGAAACCTCGTCTCACCACTTAAATGGAAATCCAGGCCGGACTATCAGCAAGTCGGTTCTTCTGCAGGTTCCTATTGAAACATGATTGCATCTGACAGAAGCCCGCATTTGATAGAAGACTACATGCACAGTCTCCCAGATAACATGCAGATGTAAAGCCTTGAATGCAAAGAATCGAGCATGCCTCTGTTGTTAGTGGTGAATTGTTCTGAGTATATAGGACTCATTTTGATATTTTTTTATGGTCGATGGTTGAGATAGGCTCTCGTATTGTAAAAGTTTTGATGAAGCTTTGGTTCTTTTGGTTATGTATCTGTATTTGGGACTTCTTGTTTAATGAAAGTCAGATTCCTTTACATTTCTCTATAACATTTGTGTTAGAACACTCGGGCATGGATGATCCAGTCGAGGGTAGTTATGATGTTGTGATGTAGGTTTGATCATAGTGGCATCGCAGCCAGTTTTAATCAGTTTCCCATGTTATCTTTTTCCTTATTATACTAAATGACTAGGGAATGGAAGATCCAGTCGATTTGTTACAGTTACAGGATAATGGAGGTTTGATTATTCTTTTGATGTGATTGTGTTTCTTACACCATATTTTAGTGTTTGAAGTTTGATTTCCATATTTCTCTTGAGTTTGATCTTTTCCTCTTTGAGCTACTGGAAGGCATGATGCCCATAGTAGTCTCATTCACCTCTCTCACCAAGTCTTCCACCTGCTCACACCTAAGCTCAACTTACTGACTGAAGTTGATCAAGACCTCACCTGTTTGTACATGTCGGTCCCTATTTTCTGAGTTAAAATAATATTGTCTTGAGCCTGCGCCCATTTGACCTCTTTAAAACCAACCTGTGACGTAAAACTCTTATGGGTATTGGGATTACCTCCCGTGCAATTAGGAGGTGAATTCTAGTGCTAACACAAAGGTTTTCTTATGGATAGCCTATATTTGAAGGGGTGTGATCTTTGGTTTTGGTGTCTAGTTAGCCATAGGATAATTGTTTTCCTACTTAAAACATAATATTTCACCATGGTTGACCAACATCTTCACCAGTCACATAGATAGTGTGGACTTTCTTCTGTTGAGGAAGTTCCACCATCCACTAGGAAAAGGGTAGTATACACAACAAATGGAAGTAATTACCCAATAGAATTAGAAATTAATTCATTATATTCATAGGGGAGTGATCACGTGGAGACTGAAATGTTTGACAAAAGTCCTCCACAAAATTTTAGCTCATATTTGACTGGGCCTTTCGATCCCTTACTCTTTCAGCAAAATAGACTTTTTGGTTATCATGTTTCTTACTTTATCCATTCTCACCTAATGTTAGGTGGGAGTGCGTCATCTAGCATGAGAGTACCTATTCCTTCATCACCCAGTGTTATGGTAGGAGTTGCTTTGAATTCTTTCTTACCATCAATTAGTGGGATAGGTTCTTCCACCACCATGCCTAGTACATCTGGGTTCTGCATGTGAGGAATTCCATCAGTTACATCATTTAATTCCATGGGTTTCTATAGCATTATTATTATCATTGCATCCATTCCAGTTGCCACATTCTTATTTGTTTTTGGTGGGGGCGAGGCCTTGGTTTTACCATTAGAGGTGGATTTCCTTCTACCTCTAGTATCCCTTTAGGTGGTCTGAAAATACCAAAGGTTGGTTTCCCATTTGGTTGGAATGTCAATATTAGGTTTTTTCCTACCTCTAGTGTGTTTCCTAGCATTGGGGGAAGTAATTTATTTAGGGACCCTTATGTCCCTAGGGTTAGTTATGTCTCTAGGGGGCCGAGTACCTTTTGGGAAAGTAATATGGGGGGATTGTAAGGTCCATCAATCTTGTAAGACACATCTTCTATGAACCCAAATCCATTCACTAATACACCATTTCCTTTTTTGGAATTGTTAGATATTCCTTATTTATCATGATTGATGAATGACCCCATCCAACACCAAACTTCATTGCCAACAATTCCTGCAATATTTCCATGATATTTTCCCAAATTTCAAAAAAATCCTAAACAAGAACCCTCTATGCATGTCATGATGTACCACTTGTGGTGTTCCTCAAACTCATTGGTGGATGATAGTATACATTTGAGGATTTTATAAATAACCATGACTAGAAGTGCCACAAAATGGTACTGTTGGCATAGGGGCAAACCCAAGGTTCAACGCTTCAACAATGCACCAAAAAAACCCTAACTACCAGCCCTTTCGGCAACACCTGCGAAGCAGATGAAGTCTCACCCGAGGTAGAGGCAGGGGGGTTGTAGGATTTAAGTGTATAAAACTTAGTTGGGACACAATTTTTTGATCACAATACTTAACAGAACACTTAGAAATTAACGTTCATTAGTCTTTTACCTTTATTCACATCGCAGGAAAAAACCCTAATTACATAACAACATAGTATTCAACAAGATCTAAGCATATCTAACCATTTACCACATAGCATCAAAAATATCTAGCATTCATTCATGTTATTAAGCACTAAGCTACTACATCATATGCATCTAACATACATAAATATTCAACACTAAGCATAAATCACATCAATAACACAAAACAATCACAACGCATGATATACGTGGTTCACCCCCAGCGTGGGGCTACGTCCACCAACTCTTCGTCTTCTTTATTATCTTCTTTCAATATTCTTACATGCACAGAACCTCAAAACCAACTCTACGTAGGATAGGATATCTGTGCGCATGTCTCCAGATCCTCCTTCCCTAAGTTCGACACAACACATAGCCTTATTACAATCACCTGCATTTAACTATACAATTTCTCAACATATAGTATGCACGGAGCCTTCACAACTAATCACACTAAGAAACCTTCACATATCTTGCACAAATCCAACTTAGATCTTCTCTTATGCTTATTATAGTTCCTAACTACTTATTTATACATTTACAAATGGGGCCTAAGAATGGGTAAACCCATGGGCCAGCATACCATACCTATTACATAAGCCTTAAACCCAAAAATCCCATAAAAGGGGGCAAGATCCCACAATCTCCGCTTCGCTTGGGAGCTCCATCTTCAACTAGCCCGTTGAAGTCCCAAAAATGGTCAAACACGACCAAGGTTCTCCAAAACTCAGTCGAGGGCCAACAGACCCCCAACACTCACCTGTGACTCGTCCCAAGTCACTCTAATCTGGGAAACTCTTCTTCCAAGGCCTCAAGCCTGGCTTGAGCTGCCTCGAATGTTTGCATCACTAGGGCCTCCTAGTCAGCGAACTCCTAAATGACTTTCTCGGTGACAGGTCCTTCCAAGTATTGTTCCACTGTGGTGACCACTTGTTCCAGCTATGTGCCTTGTCCCTCGATCTCCTAAAAAAGGGTGTAGGCTTTGTTCTGCACCGGATAAAGTCTCTGGGTCACTTCCATGACTTTACTATGGATGGCATGGAACTGCTACTGAACTGCACACTGTTCTTGTGACCTTTTCATCTTCTCGACCACTGACAGTAGATTCAACTGTGCATGTACTGTCATTTCTTGTTGCTTTGCTTCCTAGAGTTGTGACTCCAATGTCCTTAGTTTTGGGTCCTCTGCAAGGAACTCATAGGTATGTGTACTTTGATTGTTGAGTTTCTTGCATTCTAAGGCCAATGCCTTGATTCTTTCGATTGTGCTCTGGGCAGTTTCCTCCCTCTGATCTCGCACTTCTTGCAGAGTTCTTGGCACTTCTTGCAATTCTAGTTCTACGACTCTTGCTTGGAGCTACTGAATGGCTTCAGCGAGATTCCCCACTTGGCTCTCAGTTGTTTCCTCTTCCATCTATTCCAGGCCTGACACAGAGCGAAGTGCTCTAGTGACTACTTATTTAACTCCAATCTGCTCTGTGAGCAGCTGTTATTTTTCTTTCAAGAGTTGATCTCTGTCCTCTGCAAAATTTTCCTGGAGGTTGTCTTTCTCTTGCTGCGCAACCCAATGTTTATCTAGGGATTCCTCCTTTTCTTCCTTCAATGCCTCTGTGGCCTATTCATTTTCTTCCTGGACCCGACGAAGGCGAGCCTCTGTTGCATCTGCTATTCTACATAGTTGGGCAGGCTCATATCCTACTTCTATGCCCCCATATGACCACGGCACAATAGACACTATGTGGATCGAATAAAGAGCATGTTGTACCCATTTGAGATCCACCTTGATCTAGTCATACATTGTCTCTTGTTTGGCTTCGCTTCGCTGCAAGATGTCCTCAGAAGTATATGATACAACTGTGATGATGAGTTCAATATCATCCACCGTAAGTATAGTCTATAAGTGGGGTTTATTGACACATGACTTCTTCTGCGCTGAGGGTTTATTTGGAGAAACCTTTCTTTTCTTGGATGTCTCTGTCTCTGGAAGGGGGTCTTTAGGCGATGTTACCTCACCCTATTCCTGCTTGTCTTCTTCCCCTTCATCCTCTTCTTTGTCTACTTCGTCACCTTCTCCCCCTTCAGGTGAATCTGGTGTAGTCTCCTCTAATGTGTTGTGCATTTCCTATACTTCTTCCTTCTTCTTATTATTACTACTGCCTAGTCCATCATACTCTTCCTGGGTGACTACAGGACTTCCGATGAGGTCAGGGTCAGAGAGTTCTGTCTGTTCGACTGGTACAAGCAATTCTACATGCCATTCCTTGGATATTTCCTCCATATATTCCTCGGTTAGTTTGTAATAGGACTGGATCTCTTTCTTAAGTTCATCTTCGTGCTCAGTAATGAAGTGTTTGTCTGCGTGGAACTTCACTATTGGCCTGAACCTATGAAGTGTATTCAGAGTCATTCGAGGGAAGGATTCAATGGCCCTCTTCAACTACAAGCAATAGGTCTAGAACACCGCATTGGACTTCCATTGCTTCACCATGTCACTCGAATACCAGAGGGTAGTGAACCTCATGGCCATTTGTTCAGACGACTCGACTTTAGGGAAGGTTTCTCCCTCCGACATCTCCCAAGCGATGAAGGCAACGAGAATCAACAACCACCTGAAGTGAAACTCGTAGCTCTGGTCTTGCGCTTCATGACAATATTTCTCCAACTGGTTAATGAGGTAGCTCACCCAATTCATCTGCATCCCTTCGATGCACTTTCCTGCGAGGTTGATGACTAACCCCGTGACCTACATCAGTTTGTTCTTCCTGACGAGCTTACTAGCGATCAACTAGCAAGCTAAGAGCATTGCACCATTTTGGATGGAGGCTACCTTGTAGCCCCACTTCCCTTTCTCCACATCGTCGTAGGCGTCCTTTATTCATTGTGCCAGGGCACGATCTGCAACCTTCCATGAGTAAAAATCCTCAGGGTCTAGTCCTTGCATGCTCAATTTAGTGATCCGGTGGATCAACTTCGGATCTACAGTGATGCACCTATCCAACCACAATTAACCTCCATGGAAGCAAGACACGAGGAGTTTAACACACGCATTAACCTTCTAATGTCTATCGAAGTGTGGTATCTTCATGACGTTAAGGATTGTTGATCTTGTGATGTCCATGGTCCATGGTTGGGGGATAATCTTCGAATTCTTCCCCGTTGTCTTTTTCAAGTACTTATGTGGTGCGAGCATTCCATAATTCTTGCGGTCTCCCAAGTTGAAATCAATGCTCTTTATCATCATAATCTTCCCTAATTGCGGTCCAACTGCGTGTATCCCCTTTGGGAGGTACGCAGTGATCAGTGTATATTCAAAGTCCCTCGGGACTCTATCATGACTAACCGCACTGTCTAGAGGCGGGATATATTCGGGCAGGACTGACGGGATGAGCTTCACATTCACCAAGTCATCGCGATGCTTGCTCTGTTTCTCTGTCGCAGTTCGGGATGTCCCAGATCGACGTGCAGTTGACAAGGATTCTTGCAATCCTCCCATTGATGAGGCCTGTGCTCCTATAGACATGACCTTCTACACCATGAGTTCAATCAAAATCTCTTCGACGGATTTCTCTACTGTGCTAAGGTCACTTAGCATACATGCTCGTGATCAAATGTCTCGGATAGGTGGAAAAATGCTCAAGGTAAGCAGACCAGGTGGAGAGGTCTCAATAAGAACTATGCAAAAGCAATTAGTTCTCTATGGGATCAGATAATCACAATTCGCAAAAATATCCCCGGTAAGACATTCGACGGGTTAAATAGATAATGCCTTGTAAATGTATATTGTAATTTCATTGTAAATCTAGACCGTTCATTATAAGGTCGCAGATCTAATGGTAGAAATTATGTTAGGGATTTTTTCCCTAGAAGGAAACCCTCTTTTATGAGGGAAATGTATTACGGCTATGCATCATAGAGAATATTGTATTCTAAGATAGGAGACTTCGAGAGAACAAAGAGGAAGTTACAACGGGTTTTTTGTACGTTGTATCCCTTCATTTGTTGGATAATAATAAAGGGAGGACCTAACAATTTCTATGGTGGATGTAGCCCACACTGGGTGAACCATGTATATATGTGTCTCTATTATATTGTGTATCTTCTGTATTTTATTTCCGCATTTGTTTTATTTTATTGCTCTGCGATCCTATTTTTCTAACAACTGATATTAGAGCAAAAGGTAACTTGCAGGAAAGGGCCCAAGGAACCACGAGAATTATAGGAAGGACAGATCCAAATCCAAACTTGGAAAGACAGAGTGCTGGAATTGTGGGATAAAAGGACATATGAAGAAAGACTACAGAGCTCCAAAGAAACAAAGATATGGACAACAGGAAAGAAATCAGGAAGAAAATGTAAAAGGTGATGTGTTACAAGATGCTTTGATTCTTTCTGTAGATAATATTTATGAGTCTTGGGTAATATATTTAGGGGCTTCATTTCATGCCACACCCCATAGGAAACATTTTCTAGATTATGATCAAGGTGATTTTGGACAGGTTCATTTGGGTGATGATGCACCATGCAAAATTGTTGGAATGGGAAAGGTAAAAATAAAGCAACACAATGGAAACCAATGGTTGTTGAAAGAGGTAAGACATGTTCCAGATTTAAGAAAAAATCTAATTTCAACAGGAAAGTTGTCAAGTGAAGGTTGTATATCTATATTTACAGATAAGACATGGAAGGTCATAAAAGGATCATTGGTGATAGCAAAAGGAGAAAAGGTAGGTATATTGTATTTATGTATTGGCAATACTAACATAGTTACCAACTTAATGAGAACTGTGACCTCAAAACGAGAACTCTGGCCCAAAAAACCCACATTTTTTCATAAAAAACATGAAAATCAACCCCCAAATGAAAAAGTGGTGCTACCGGCATCACCATTTCTTCAAACAGGGTCAAATTACAACATTTTTCAAACGTGGCCTTCAAAACTCATAGAGTAGCTTAAAAAAAGCTTAAAATTAACACCTAAATAAAAAAAGTTACGCTAACTAAAAAAAAAAAAAAAGTCATACGTTAAAATTATGGCTAATTACAACCTAATTGAAACCGTGGTTTTGACAATAGATCCCTATGCCAAAAAAACCCAAAATTGGATACAAAATGATCACTTTAAAGTTTATTTATTAACTTTTTTTTTTCTTAAATTTATATTGAAAAATAAATAAATAAAAATAAAAATAAAAATAATTTTTTTTTTTTTGTAATGAAGCAAAAAAATACATTTATAAAAATATTCAAAACCCAAATTAAACAAAAAAGAAAAACATTAAAAAAATGGGTGG
>ML800761.1:124452-145011 GCA_009831015.1 Picea engelmannii
TATGGAACAATAAATCAATTAAGGAGACAAAATTACATGAAAAAACTTAATTTCAAAAAATAAATGGAAAAAAATATTTATAAGATTGAAAGGAGCATGGAAAAATTACTAAAAACATCGTTGAATAAAAAATAAAAATAAAACAAAATAGAAAAAATTTGAAAATACATGAAAAACAAGCATTTAAAAAAATAATGTGGAAACATTATGGATCGAAAAATTTAAAATATCAAAAAACCATCTAAAAAGGTAGGGGGGTGCTACCGGTAGCACCATTTTTAAAAACATGGTAAAAAACTTGACCCCCCAAAAAACGAGAACTCTATAGAGTTCTCATTAAGTTGGTAACTATGTTTACTAACTCATATATCTTTAGCTTCTACAGGAGTGGATACAACATTGTGGCATCATAGGCTGGGACACATGAGTGAGAAGGGAATGCAGATACTTCACAAAATAAATTTGTTTCTATATCTTAAACAAATTGATTTGGACTTCTGTGAGCATTGTGTTTATGGAAAACAAAAGAGAGTCAGATTTCTCAGAGTCGGAAAAGAAAATAAGAATAAAAGGTTAGAGATTGTGCATACATATGTATGGGGACTAGCTAAGGTATCATCTCTTGGTGGATATCGTTATTCGGTTACTTTTATTGATGATGCAACTAGAAAAACTTGGGTTTATTGCATTCGACAAAAATCTGATGTTTTTGATACTTTTATGAAATGAAATCTTTGGTTGAGAATGAGGAAAACGTTTGAAGTGTCTCAGATCAGATAATGGAGGTGAATATTGCAGCAAGGAGTTTGATGGTGATTGTTCATAGCATGGGATTCGTAGAGAGAAGACAGTTCCAAGAACACCACAAGAAAATGGTGTGTCAGAAAGGATGAACAGGACAATCATGGAGTGTGAAAGGAGTATGAGATTGCATGTTGGTTTTCCCTTATAGTTCTGGGCAGATGTTGCAGATAATGTTGTTTACTTAATAAACAGAGGACCTTCAAGCTCTTTGGATGGTAGAATTCTAGAGGAGGAATGGACAAGAAAAAAGGTAAACTATTCTATTTTAAAAAATTTCGGTTGTGAAGCATTTGTCCATATTGATAAAGAAAATTGAACAAAGCTTGAGGCAAAATCCAAGAAGTGTACCTTTATTGGATACGGTGTTGATGATTTTGGTTATCACTTATGGGATTATGAAAATAACAAAATCATTAGGAGTAGAGATGTCATATTCAATGAGAAGGTCATGTACAAAGATCAGATGCAGGGAAAGAAACAGGAAAAAGAGAAACAAAAATACATAGTGCTTGATGAGAACACTGAAAAAGAAATTCCAAAGGAACCAGAAAATCAAAATGTACAACAACTGGAGCAACAGGTACCTCAAAAACCTGCAAGTGCTCTTTGGATGGTAGAATTCTAGAGGAGGAATGGACAAGAAAAAAGGTAAACTATTCTATTTTAAAAAATTTCGGTTGTGAAGCATTTGTCCATATTGATAAAGAAAATTGAACAAAGCTTGAGGCAAAATCCAAGAAGTGTACCTTTATTGGATATGGTGTTGATGATTTTGGTTATCACTTATGGGATTATGAAAATAACAAAATCATTAGGAGTAGAGATGTCATATTCAATGAGAAGGTCATGTACAAAGATCAGTTGCAGGGAAAGAAACAAGAAAAAGAGAAACAAAAATACACAGTGCTTGATGAGAACACTGAAAAAGAAATTCCAAAGGAACCAGAAAATCAAAATGTACAACAACTGGAGCAACATGTACCTAAAAAACCTACAAGTGTTGTTATAAAATCTACCAAGTTAAGTATACCCCCTAAACGATACTCTCCTTCATTGAATTATTTATTGTTGACTAATTCTGGTGAACCAGAATATTATGAAGAGGCAATGCAGGTAGACACCAAAAAGAAGTGGGAGCAAGGCATGAAAGAGGAAATGGATTCCTTAGTAAATAACCATACTTGGGACTTGGTTCAGTTGCCTGCAGGAAAAAGAGAATTGCAGAATAAATGGGCTTACAAGTTGAAGGAAGAAGATGGAGGAATAAAGCAATACAAGGCTAGACTTGTTGTAAAGGGGTTTGCACAAAAGAAAGGTATAGATTTTGATGAAATATTTTCTCATATTGTTAAAATGAATTCAATTAGGGCTATTTTAAGTCTTGTGGCAGTAGAAGAGTTGCATCTTAAACAATTAGATGTTAAAACAACTTTTCTCCATGGGGATTTGGAGGAAGAGATTTATATGCAACAACTATAGGGGTATGAGGTCAAAGGGAAGGAGAATTTGGTATGTAGGTTGAAGAATATCTCGTATGGATTAAAGCAAGCTCCAAGGCAATGGTATTTGAAGTTTGACAGGTTTATGACAGAACATGGCTATAGTAGATGTCATTCTGATCACTGTGTTTATTTCAAAAAGATAGAAAATGGAAGCTATATTATCTTGCTATTGTATGTAGATGACATGCTTGTTGTAAGGTCTAATATGTAGGATATAAATATGCTCAAGAAAAAATTTGCTAATTAATTTGTGATGAAGGATTTGGGTGCTGCAAAGAAAATCCTTGGTATGAGAATAACAAGAGATAGGAAAAATCGCAAATTGACATTGTCTTAGGGTGAGTACATAAAGAATGTGTTGGAGATGTTTAGAATGCAGAATGCAAAACCAGTTAGTACACCTTTAGCAAATAATTTCAAATTAACTAATGAAATGTGTCCCAAGACACAAGAGGAGATAGAATACATGTCCAGGGTCCCTTATTCATCATCAGTTGGAAGCTGGATGTATGGAATGGTCTGCACAAGACCAGATATTGCACATGGAGTGGGATTTGTGAGCAGGTATATGAACAATTTAGGTAAAGAACATTAGGAGGGAGTAAATTGGATTCTTAGGTATTTGAGAGGTATTTCTACTCATGCATTATGTTTTGGAGGTTCAGACACTTTTCTATAGGAATATGTTGATTCATATATGGAAGGTGATAAAGACAGTAGGAGGAGCACCACAGGGTATGCTTTTACTATAGGTGGAATAACAGTAAGTTGGATTTCGAAACTACAAAAGGTTGTTGCACTTTCAACAACAGAGGCAGAGTATGTTGTTTCTACAGAGGTTAGTAAAGAGATGATTTGGTTACAAAGGTTTATGGAGGAATTGGGAAAGAAGCAGGAGAATAGTAGGTTGTACTGTGATAGTGAGAGTGCCATTCATCTTGCAAGGAACTCAGTCTTCCATTTGAAGACTAATCATATACATTTGAGGTACCATTCCATACAATCCACCTTGGAAGATGGACATTTGAAGTTGGAAAATATACACACTAGCCAGAATCCTACAGATATGTTAACAAAGAGAGTAACCAGGGAGAAACTGAGTTCCTACTCAGTTTCAGTTGGTCTTCAAGAATGAAGATGAAGATGAGAAATTTTCCAGGTCCAAGAAGGTTCAGAGTCCAGCATATACAACAATAGTGGAGTTGTTGAGATGATCTGAAAATAGAAGGTTGACTTGTAATGCTATGCAAGCACCCTCTACTTCATAAAAATAAACTTTACAGGACCTTGCTCCATGTGTTAAAATATGCAAGATGAATTATGTGCCAAGTTTATGCTTCTTCTTTTAAATGTTTATGTGTGATATCTTTTCAAGATTAAATATGTTGTTTTCATAAATACAACAGCAAAAATAATTTGCAGCAAATAAACCATCAAACTCACAACAATAACAAGACGATAAAGGAGTTCACCCCTCTCCGGGCTACATCTCCTTGAGCCTCCATCAATGGACTTGGCTCTCTAGGATTAATTTGTCAAAGATTCTTTTACAAGCTGCTTCTCAACTCCAATGGAAATTTTGACTGTACCATTGGGATCAGAATACATAAAAACCCCAAAAATGACTAATAAAACTCTGAAAATGGATCATGGCTCATCCGGGCATGACCTCTTCTACATGTGGCCTTAAGCTTCCCTAAGATTCTCTTTGACAAAAACACCTGTAAAAGTCCTCAAATGGATCTGAAACCTATCCCAAAGTGTTCAGAGAATACTAATTAGCCAAAAATGATTATTCAATCATAGAAAATAAACATGGGCTCATATGAGCATGACCTCAAACAATGAGGGCTTCAATCTCCCTAGAGCTTCCTGAAACTTCAATGGTTAAAAACCTGCAAAATAAGTCTTTTAATGGCTTTGAAAATAGTGCCAATGGATTCAGAATGTCCAAAAACCCCTAGCTGGGCTTTTACGACACCTCATTTGGCTAAAAAATGAAGAAGATAGGCCTCCTGCCATTCTCTTCCTTCAAGCTTGTTGTCTCTGGTTTGCCAAAATGCACCTCTGGGCTCTCAACCAAGAACACACTCCAAAATGTGTGCTTAAACCCAGCACACGCGCATAACCGAAAAATGAATCAAACTGTAGGATGGTTAGGGCACGTCTAGCCCCTAACCGCCAAGGTCGAGATCACATGGGTAAGTACTCGAAACCATGGGCTAATCATTTGTTTCAAACCAAACCTAACCCCTGCGCCAAGGTCAAGGTCATATGGTAATACCCATAAAAACGCGGGCTTTGGATTTGTTTAAAACGCATGCCAAAAACACGGTCATGTGGTATTACATATGACCGTGGCTATCCATTTAAAATTACAAAACTTTCGTGCGCGCATTTAAAATGGTGGTCATATGATTTAAATGTATGCGACCGGGGCTGGGGCTAAGCCCTAGCCCGGACGCGCCCCAAATCACATTTCAATGCAATTTAAATAAAATGTAAACCATAGTTTAAACAAGGACCACCGTGTGGGCTAGTGGTAGCCCACACACTACCAAAGCATTGCCAAAGGGGGAGGTCCAGGGTTCGATCCCCACGGACTCCATATTATTTTGACCCAATAACCAATTCAACGGTGCCACGTGGCAGCCCATGACTGGGCCACATGGCACCACACCATTTGCCAAAATGATGCCACGTGTCAAAACATAATTCGTCCAACTGTCAGCCAATCTGAAACTACCACATCACCTCTGTCGCATCAGCATACAACCTCTTCCACGTCAGCATGTACAGACTGTATGGACTGCACAATCAGCGCCCCTTTTTTTACCTGTTTGACGATTCAAACAGATCATGATATCTCTCTCTCCCGACGTCCGTTTGAACCCAAACGAGATGTGTTCGGTTCGTGATGATGAGGGCTACGCTCTCGTTCGTTTTGAGGCAATTCTGAGAACGTTTATTTTTTAGCTAAATTTTGACCCCTGGTCCAAATTTTGATCATGAGATCAGTCTCCAAGTGGGAGATTTTTGGTTGTGTAGCCTGATTATCTTCCTGATTTAGAGGTATTTTGTTTTTAGCCATGTTTAGACCCCATGAAGTATTTACACCCCAGAAGTATGTACACTCTTCCATGCGAGGGAGTGCAGAGGGGGGTTACCCCCTCTACGGAGTTCGGGGGAGAAAAATTGCCCTGTAAATGGATATTGTAATTTCATTGTAAATCTGGATTGTTCATTATAAGTTCACAGAGCTAATGGTAGAAATTATGTTAGGGTTTTTTCCCTAGAAGTCAACCCTCTGTTATGAGAGAAATGTATTGTGGCTATGCATCATAGTGAATATTGTGTTTTGAGATAGGAGATTGTGAGAGAACGAAGATGAAGTTACAATAGGTTTGTTGCAGGTTGTATCCCTTCATTTGTTGGATAATAATAAAGGAAGGAATTGACAATTTCTCTGGTGGATGTAGCCCACACTGGGTTTTTCACGTATATCTGTGTCTCTAATATATTGTGTATCTTCTGTATTTTATTTCTGCATTTGTTTTATTTTATTGCTCTTTGATCCTGTTTTTTTAACAAATACTTCTTCTCTTACTGTGTCTTGAGTAGGTGCTCTTCACTTCTTCATGGATAAGTTCTTTAAGACTTCTTTCATTCTTTCAACTTTGATAGCCAGGTTTCTGGCCCTTAGTTGCTTCGACTTGTCCTCTCATTCTTATATTAAGCGTGTTATTTTCCTAGCCATGAAATCCCTTAATTCTTTCTTTCTCTATTCTATAGCTTCCTCTTCTTCTTTCCTTCAAATCTGATCTCTCTCAATCCAAGTCTTTCCTAAAAAAAGTAAAAAGGAGTGTTGTTCTCAACAAACTCGATGATCTTGGATTCTTCTTTTGTCGATGTTCCATGAGCACTCATGAGTGCATGGGTAAGCCTTCCACATAGGGTTATCAGCTTTCCTTTAAACAATCATATTCCTCCCAATGAAGGAATCATAGTAGGCTTTCCCAAAATTTCCCAAGTACTTTCTGTCATGATATTAACCTGTGTTTTTGCATCCAATACATAGTGTATGTTGAAGTCTACGATTCTTGTTTCTATGCACTGCTTCTCTTTTAAGATCTATGGTAAACTGATGTCTCTGTGATCATTCAGTGTTTCTTTCATCTGCAATAATATAACCTTTGATTCTTTCTGGTTCTCTGAAATATTCTTAGTCTCTTTACCTTCCTTATGGTTTTCTTGCTTCATGTTCATCTTCTCAACTTTAGCAATCATTCTAGGGAAATCTAAAACTTCATGTCCAATAGCTTTACAACAAAGGCAAGTAGGACCTCTATCGGGGCATTCCTTAGCAATATGCCCCAGCCTTATGCAATTATAACAAAGAGTCAATCCTCTCTTTCTCTTAAACGATCCCCAACCTTTCCTGTACTTTGCTCTGGGATCACAGTGATGGACATGTAAAACATTCGTTCTAGGATCCTGCATCTACTTCTTAGTCTAAAAATTATTTATATGCATAGGAATAACATATCTTTCACTATTTCTATCAGATCTATTCATATCATATCTTCTTTCTTCGAGTTGTGCCCTAGTTTTTAGACTAGGACAAAATCTATCAAACACACCTAGATTCATACTTTCAAAGAATTTTTTTTCACTTATCTTACCTTTATCAGAGCACAAAGATTTAAGATCTTACCTCTTTCTTCAAATCGAGATTCTCTTCTTAGCATAGAGCTTCACAAGTCAAGTAGAGTACTACACACTATAGAAACATATCTATGCACAAAGATTTCTCTTTTCTTTATTTCCCATCAATCATAGTTTCAGGTCATGACAATGGAACCATTTGTTGGCATAGGTGAAGACCCAACGTTCTGCTTCAACAACACACCAACAAAACCCTAACTACTGACCCTTTAGGAAACACCTGCGAAGCAAATGAAGTCTCACCCGAGGTAGAGGCAGGGGGGTTGTAGGACTCAAGTGTCTACAACCTAGATGGGACACAGATCTATGATCACAATACTTAACAAATCACTTAGAAATTAACGTTCATTGGTCTTTGACCCTTATTCACATCGCGAGAAAAAACCCTAATTACAGAACGACGCAGTATTCAACAAGATCTAAGCATATCTAACCATTTATCACATAGCTTCAAACAGATCTAGCATTCATTCATGTTATTAAGCTCTAATCTACTACATCAAATGTATCTAACATACATAAAAATTCAGCACTAAGCATAAATCACATCAATAACACAAAGCAACCACAACGCAGGATATACGTGGTTCACCCCCAGCGTGGGGATACGTCCACAAACTCTTCGTCTTCTTTATTAATTGTATTCAATATTCTTACATGCACAGAGCCTCAAAACCAACTCCGCATAGAACAAGAGATCTTCATGCACTTCGCCAGATCCTCCTTCCCTGAATTCGACACAGCACAAATCCTTCTTACAATCACTTGCACTTAACTTTGCAAGTTCTCAACACATAGTATGCATGGAGCCTTCACAACTAATCACACTTAACAACCTTTACATATATTTCACAAAGCCAACTTATATCTGCTTTTATGCTTCTTACAATGCCTAGCTACTTATTTATACATTTACAAATGGGGCCTAAGCATGGGTAAACCCATGGGCCAACATCCCATATCCGTTACATAAGTCGTAAACCCAAAAATCTCATAAAAGGGGGCGAGATCCCATGATCTCCGGTTCACCTGGGTGCTTCGTCTTCGACTAGCCTGTCGAAGTCCCAAAAATGGTCAAACACGACCAAGGTTCTCCAAAACTTGGTCGAGGGCCAACATGTACATTGAGTTACTATGTTCCACATGTCATGATTTTTCATCTTTAACCATGGCTTTCCTAACTCACTTTTAATTTCTTACGTGATATGAGAATAGAATGGATATTTTGATAACTCTCCATAAAAACATGTCCACACACATTTTTTATGATATTCATGAGTGGTAAAAATGGAATAGGTTCATTCGATATAAGATTCCTGACAAACTTTTGGAAGATTTATTTATCAAGTCGTTATTAGCACCCATATCCATATATGTTTCCATGTTAGGGGAAATTACCAAGGAGCAAGTTATATTATGTGCCAACCACTGCAAGCCATGATAAGGAAATATCACCAGTCACTATAAGTCATACAGGAGACAAGAAACCACCCACTACAAGTCATGCTAGGGGAAAACAACTAGCTAATGCAAGTCATGCTTAGGGAATGAATATTGTTGAGAAACCTAGATTCTCAAGATGAAAGACTAAGTTCCCCTATACAATATACAAGGGATATCAACTTAGACATATGTAACATCCCCCAATCCAAACAAAGGGACATTATTGCTCATAATACACATAAAAATAAAATTTACTACTAGCTAATTTAATTCTTTTACTGATAGCCAATTTCTTGTAGCTTGTAGATACGAATTAAAAATATTTAACTACTATCTAAAACCATAGAATAGATGCATATACAACATGATAATAATCAACATGAAATTCATCTAAACAACTCATTAAAACATCATATAAATCATTCTCATTTACACAGAGTTCATGCAGAACAATAACATATGTAAATAACTCAACAAAAAGATAAAACACTTATATTTAAACAAGAATTGTGCAACAAGATGCTTGGGACAGACGGTCAACCCAACCAAATAATGATTGTTCCAAATATCGATAGCTAGTCACCCCCGAGATGAGACTAGCAATCCACAAAAGAGGGTGGTCTCTCACAGCTCATAAAACTCTCAACCCAACTGATACTCTCCTACATATATCCTAATTTTCCACCATATCTCTTCCTCTTGACCTGTCGAACCAAAGGAATTTACCCCTTCACTGAGATCAGTCCCTTGGGAATCCCATTTTTTTTATCAAGGTCTCTCTAGCATAGGAAACTAGGAATATCTCAGTTGGGAACTCAAGGAAAATTCCTGCTAGGAAAACTATCAGCAAACCAACAACAAACACTTGTTGTTTTAGTGTAAATCACACAAGAGTTCACTCTTCAGGCTAAAAAACCTGGCTCTTCAAGTTTCTAGATCCAATTTTCTCCAATTATGCTCCATGTTTCTCTAGAATTTTCCCTCCATAGAAGCACCATCTCCAAGCTCTCTATTTTTCTCTCTACCTATTCCTCATGCACAAAAACTCAATGTGTAAAACTGTTGTTCCAACCCATACTAATTTCATCCCTTTGGATTGCCTTTCTTGACTCACACTCTTCCCCAAGATGATTGTACTCAACCCTCATGTTCCCAAAAACTTTGGGAAGTGACCACTCACAACCACCCTCTTACATGTATTCAATGATTGGATTTGGGAAGACTCAATAAAAAATTGGAAGGTTCATATACAATTAGCAAATTTAGGAAAATGGGTTAAATTAATATACATGAGTATTTCCCCCTTGGACCCCTCTTGGCCATTAACCTAGACAAACCCCTCTCTTGTGTATTAATTAAACCACCATCTCTTGTCCATTTCCCCTTAGCAACTGGCATCACATTTTATTATTAAAACATAGAAATATGATTTGCATATTACATTGCTTTGGTCGTAGCCACACATTATATCTACATAAGAATTAATTAAACTTGGGATTATAATGGGGATGTTACATTCCCCCTCCTATACAAATGTGCATCATCCTCGATGAGCTCTATTTCAATATACATATATATGCAAATTTACATCACAATACTTAGAAATAAAAAAATATGCAATTTAACAACTCCAACAACAACTCCAACCACAATATCATGTTTGTCTCAACTCGTTGACCCAAGGAATGCACTATTTGTTTATCATGGATAACCAAAGGCATGTACACTCTCTTTATCAGGTATAACCCAAGGGATGTACCATTTTTTTATCAATCCTAACCCAAGGACTGAGCCATTATTTTATCAAGGTCTCCAATGGAGTTGGCTAGGAATCTGAGATGTGGTTCCAAAATTTTAGTTGCTCAAAATGGAGTCTTGCATTATGTTTTGTTCAAAATTGTCAAAAAATTGTGGATACTCTGCCCACATGATTTCTCCATTCTCCCATGTATCATCTTCAGGATCGTAGCAGGTCCATTGAACCTTTACTATCCCTATGGCTTTGTTCCCAAGAACCTTGACTTTTTGTTCTAGGATGTGTATTGGTTCCATTCAGAAATCCTCTTCATGCTCTACCTAGATCAAATTCCAATCAATTATATGGTTAGGGTCAGTAACATATTTATTTTATAAGGACACATGAAATACATTATGCACTCTTATGGATGCAGACATGTATGAAACTAGGCCTATCTTTTCTAATATTTCAAAGGGTCCACAATATCTCGCTGCCAACTTTGGGAAGATTCCTAATCTTAGAGAACTTCTCTTCGCCTTCAATTTCAAAAATGCATGTTCTCCCACTTTAAAATCTCTAAACACTCTATTATTTTTCTGCAAAACTTTTCTGCCTATCCTGGGTAGCTTTTAAATTATGCTTTAACTTTGTCATCTACTCTTCCATTTCCTTTAACAATTTTGGACCAACAACTGCTCTGTCTGTTGGATTATCCCAACTCACTCGAGTGTTACATTTTCTACCATAAGATGATTCAAAGGGACTCATTTTCAATGAGGTATGATATCCATTATTGTAGGAAAATTCAACTAAATGATATAATCTTCCCACTTTGATGGCTAATCCATCACATACAAACATGTCCAAAAATTATATGTGAACTTTGGATTTGTATCTGAAATTATTGATTTAGGTACCCCATGTAGCCTAGAAACTTCTTTCATGTATATATTTGAAATATTTGTTTCCTTGTGTGTAGTATTTACTTGAATAAAATGTTTTTCTTTAGTCAATTTATCCACCACCACCATGATGGAATCATGTTGCTTCATTGTTTTGGGCATCTTGGTAATAAAATCATTGGTAACTACTTCCCACTTCCATTTGAAATAGTAAATGGATGTAGAAAACTTGTTGGATGCCTATGTTCAATATTCATGTTTTGGCATTCTAGACATCTGACTATGTAATTAGCCATTTCTTTCTTCATTTCTGGCCAAAAGTATTGGCTTCTTACTGCTGCAATTATTTTTTGATATCTTGGGTGCCTGACATATGGCACATTATGCATATCCTTCAACACTGCATTTTTCATCTCACTGCAATTGGGCACATATATTTTTCCCTTGTAAATGATAATTGCATCCTCTTTCAACTCATAATAATTAAATTTCTGCTAAAAATTACCTTCTTGTAATGCTTCGTTTATTTTCACATAGTGCTGATCTGAATTTGTTGCTATAATAATTTTGTCTTTTAGATCTATCATGTACGTGTTGAAGGCTGCAATACGCACTTCATGAGATCTCCTACTGAGTGCATCAACCACTTGATTTTCCTTTCCCTTTATATGCTTAATTTTGAAGTCATATTCACTTAGAAATTCCAGCCATCTAGTTTCCCTAACATTTAGTGTTGGTTGTCCAAACAAATTCTTTAGACCAAAATGGTATGTTCTTAGCTTGAATTTATTAATCATAAGGTAATTCCTCTATCCTTGCTTGATGATAGCCTGATCTCAATTCAATCTTCGAAAATATTCTCGCACCTTTCAGTTGATCAAACAAATCATCAATTCTTGGGAAAGGATACTTATTCTTTATGGTAACCTTATTAAGTTTCATGAAAACAATACACAACCTTAAGGTTCCATCATTCTTCTTCACAAAAAGAATTGGGGCTCCCCAAGGAGACACACCTGGGTGTATATGCTCCTTCTTCAAAAGTTATTCAAGATGCATCTACAACTCTTTTAGTTATGGTGTGCCCATTCTATAAGGTGTCTTGGACATTAGGGCATCTCCTGGCACCAAATCAATAGAGAAATCAATGTCTCTCTTTGGTGGTAATCCTGGAATTTCTATAAAAGCATCCTCAAAATACCTCAAGACTGGATGGTATTCAATGCTTTCCACTTTGTCTTTGGTTGCCTCCTCCATATGGGCTACAAATGTATGACATCCCTTCATGAATCTCTTCTTCAAATGCATAGCTAAAATCTCTCTAACAACTACAACTCCTGGAATTCCTTGCATCTTTCCTTGCTTCCCTTCCTCATCAAGACATGTGATTATCTTATTGTAATAGTCTAGGAAAACATGATGTTTTTCCAACCAATCCATGCCAATTAGAAAGTCACATGAACCCAAAGGGATGATTTTTACATCTACCTTTGTGCTATGTCCATTCATGTCTATCAAACCATCCTTAACCAACTCACTGATTTTCCTCTTAGACTTCGTGGCTAATTGAAATAACCAATATTTCTTATGTTTTCCTCTTTGCAAGTGAAATATTTCAACAATGTTATCATTTATGTAACTATGGATAGATCCAAAATAAATCAAAATTGTTTTGGGTTGGTTGTCAATATTACCTTCCACTTTGATCATGGGGGATTGATACTGTGCTTGCTTGTTGTCCAAGGCTACATAAATCCTTGGCATGATTCCTCCCATATCCTTCACTTTTTTGTCCTCTTGGATGTTGTGGAAAGTCCTCATTCTTTCTCCTTTGTGAGGGAAGTCCCTATATAAGTTATTTCCCTCACATCCCCAACATTGAATAGGATTCTACCTTGGCCTTTTCCCAAATGAATATGCATTCTTCTGCTCATTTTTTGCTACATGGCCTTGCTAATTTTCTTGGGAGTTATTTCTGAAAAAGGGTGGCTTAAAACCTTTCTTCCTTTGGTCCCTTTTCCCTTTCATCTTGTCATTTCAAGCCTTTTGGAAAACTACCCTTCATTTTCTTTTCTTATAAAGGTGTTTTTATTTCCTTATGGTTTCTTCCAAGGTCTTGGGGCTATCATATTGAATCTTGTCACTATAGAAGGAGGATAACCCACTTAGAAAACTTTGCAATTTGACCTTCTCATCCTTGATGAAGTCAACATAATTCAACAATTGAAATAACTACTTCTCATATTCCTCTGTTGTCATGGTTTCCAACTTGATTTCAAATAACTCTTTCATCTTTCTCTCATAGTAATTCTCGGAAAAATATTTATCTTGGAAGTATCCTTTGAACTGCCTCCATGAGATCATCTTCTCATCAAGGTTCTTGGCTTGCTTAAGCTCATCCCACCACATGGTTGCCTTTCCTTGCAAGTGGTAGGTGGAAATTATAACTTCTACCTGAGAGGGGTAATCATTCATCTGGAAATATTTCTTCATTTCCAATACCCACGCCTCTTCCTATTCTCCTTTCCTGTGCTCACCATTGAAAGTAGGTGGCTTTATTTTCCTTAGTTCACCTTGCAAGATGTCTACCTCAAGCCTTGTTCGTTTCCTCCGAATAGGAGACAAACTTGGGCTTCTCCCTGTCATTGAACTTGCATGAGTTATTTTAGTGGAATTACTTGGATAATGATGGTGCCTTTTCATGCTTCTTGAATTCCTATCATTTCTATGATCATCCATTTTTCAATGGGATCTAGATATTGATACTTATCTAGCACTGGCTACTTGCTTGGTGCCAGAATATTTTCTAACTTGCTTATGAAACATGTTTAAGCTGTGAAGTATCTCTTCCTGAGCATTCATAATCCTTTCATTATCATCTATGTAGATCTGCACTTCCCTATGCAGGATTCTCATAGTGACAAGCTCTTTCCTATCTCTTCTTCCATTTGACTCTACCTCAACATTCCCCATGCCGACATGTAGACCTGTGATCTCTTCCTCATGGTTGTAAGATTAATGGGATTCTTACATAACTCCATTCCTCATGTAACAACTAAATTTTCTTTATGTACTTCTAATTTTACAACAAATGTCTATGTAATAATCATTGATAGAACATGTGTATTGTAAAACATTTCATTAATTAAAATACATTTTATTTCATCATCAATTTATGAAGGACGCATTACATCAATTCACATTATTATTCACTATATGAATTCCTCTTTGAAATATATTTCCAATGGCTTCACTCATTCCCCAATTCGATCTTTGAGTTCAAAGTTATGGCTTCTTGAAAAATCCATTTTCACCCCTTTCTGTGCATTTTCTCTACTAGTGCAATTTTATTGAAATGCCAACTTATGTCAACTATATAAAAACGTATGTCAGGAGCTCAAGATTTTTTTTTATGCGAAATAGATAAAAATAACAATAGGGAATTCATAATAGCTCTCATAATTTTAATATGATGTTCCAGTAAAAAACTACAACAATCTGGAATCTACAACTTTGTCCTTTTTCACTCATTTTTTCCAGACTTAGAATTTTTAACAGAACTACCTATCTCTCAATTTTTCCACTAATGGAAAAAATTCATTAAACCAAATCTGTTTGCCTTGATGAGTATTGACTAACCAAAATTTTCCATTTTTGTGATCTAGGGTCACTTTTCCTTCTCTGAAAATCACAAAAATCCCCAAAAAGTGGCCCAAAATAGTGGATTTTGGCCTATTTCAGTGTCCCAATTCCAATACCCATAGGATGTATTCAGTTCCTTCATGGGTCATTTTTGTGTCTACTTTTTTGACTCTCCCCAATAGTTTTGGCTTAATATGGACTTTCGTCAATGATCTGGACCTAGATCTTTAAAAACCACTAGTTTGCAATTTCAGCCAAATTCAAGCAGAATTTGACAAGGGCCCTCTCTGGAACTTTTGTATACCTCCTCTCTGTGAAAAAAAACCCATATTTTTCATCCCAATATGTAGCAATTTTCTATAATTATGGAAAAAATAAGAAAATGTCTCCAGACTTGTTTTTTTTTGTTGAAATTATGGAACAATTTTGCCTATGTGCAATATGCACCATAAACCTTAAGTCAAAAGAAATCTGGGTCATTGATCTACTCTCTATCATCCATCGACGACAAATGTTCTCATGTGGTGGGAACAATTCTTTCCAAAACTTTTGACCCGACCATCGGCCATCAACTGAACTCCCCAACGACTAAGTTGCACACAACCCTAAATCGACCAACATAGTAGTGAGTCATCGACGACCTTCGTTAGAGAATGGAACTATAAAAAAATTTGGTCAATGCCCGACCATCGACCCATTGGTGATCAATAATCCCTAATGGTTTTTGAATACTGACGTAGACCCCCTACCTCCCCAAGATCCATCGACCTCCTGGTCAGGGATCGCACTAATACTCTGAGCTGAAGTAGCCCTTTGATCCCCTGCTAGAATCCCACAAACAAATCCACAGGTCCTTGTGCAACTCAACCCGCATGAAAAATCACCAGGCACAAGCTTCTCTCATGCAACCATGGGTTGTGACCACAAGCCTAAACAAAGGCATGTCGTGATTTCGCATGTCGGGTCTTTGTTTGTGAGTCACCCCGACTCTCCCAACCTCCGAAATCCCGACAGGGACCTAGCACTTGCTAGCCCTAGCCTTACCCTCTTTCCATATGACCCCTCGCTATGACTTGGGGCCAAACCTCTGAGCGTGTCAATATTTCGCGTATCGGGAACTCCCGATGTGATTCACCTCTGTTCTGTCAAGGTTCGAACTCCCGATACTTCAGATCTGATGGCCCAAATCCTTCCTCGATCCGACGACTCAGATAAAGTCATGAAATCGTATTTCGTGAGTTCTTATAATTCTTCCCTTTGAATTATCTGAGTCACGAGTCAACGAAATACTGATCTGTTGCCACCTATCCTTTGACGATGGACGATCCCGATGGTTTCGGGACTTCATGTTTCACGATATCCACTCTCCTATGCAACTCCAATGGGGTTAAAAATTGTGCATGTTCCCTAGATCCAACTATTTTTGGCCCACAGGCTCCCAGATCCTACGGTTGAGATCTGTTTCCTCCTATGCAATCTTCTGGGTGTCTAGACATGAGATTCAACAATCCATATTTCCTCCTCTGCAACTAACCTAGTGGTTGTCGACGCTCCTCCTCATGAGCTTTGAATTTATTCCTGAATTGGAATATTTCCAACGTTTCAAAGGTCTCAGCCTTCGATTGTCTTCCTGCGAGCCCGACTGTTGGGTCTTGACTTCTACTTTCCCTCCTTATCTTTTGTCAATGAAACTTGACCTCTTCCTTGCGCACACTTTCACTCTACGTGCAACTTCATGCTCCCTCTCCTGAGCTTGTTAGTGGCTTGGACCTCGAAGTGTCTTGGCCTTCTGCTTCTTTCTACAGGAGCATTGTACACAAAGGTTTTATTCTTCCTGAGATTACGAACTTGAAACAATTTGCTTCCCTACACACTCCTTGAGCACGACCAAACTTCAATTGGATGTCTTCAACACTTTGTCTGAGTGTTGGCCTGGTTCACTCCTTACACAGGTCTTCCTCCAAAGTGTTCAACAAATCTGTCTCCTTGAGCTTCAACTTCTTGGACCTCAAAGGTCTTTGTCCCTTCTATCCCTCGAAAAGATGCAAGTTCCCTCTTGGTGAATTCCACTCAAGCACTCCTTGTTGAGCTTGCAGAGTATTCAGTAACTCTATGAGTGTCTTCTCCTAGACACTTCCCTTATCTTTGAACTCGAAATAGATTTCTTCTTGTGCACTCTTTTCACTCGCTCAATGCCCTCCTAGAAGAACTTCACATAATCTGTTATCACCCTGTAATTTCCCAGGTTGAGGAGGAAAACGGCAGGGGTAACCACAAAACTACTTTGAGTCAAGGATCTGTCTCTCCAAGACTCAAAGAGGGATCTCTCTATCAGTTTTAACTTTGTTGAGATGAGATATTAGGCTAGTTATGATAGATTGGTATTTGCTTTTTAAATTGTTTGGTTGGAGCAGGAGAAAAAGGCCATTGGGCAATGGGGTCAAAGAGATTTAATCCAATCAAAGCAGGGTCTATAGGGGAGCTTACAGGGAAAGGTAGGAACTGTGTTGGATCCTTTAAAGGTAAATGGTCAAGAATAAAAATGGATTGAATCATACCATAACAGGGCAGTTGAGAATCCTGGGAATGACCTTCAGGCAGAAAACATTGATATTTCTTTAAACTGGGAACAGGGTGTCTTTAAAAAAATCTTGAGCCTCAATCTCTTTAAAACAATATATAAATAAATACATATGAAAAACAGAGAAAACATAATTACATAGAGGAAAACTTCACCAGCATAATGACACAAGAATCATGTAACTGTAATATTGTTTTGATGGAATATGGCTCTGTGAGATAATTACAACAATGAATGCTCATTTTTGGGTCGCGTTAAACCACCCTTACTCTATTAAAAACATATATATAAATAAATAATACAAAGGCTCAGGAGATCGAATTCAATCCTCCTATCTGAAAATAGCAAGTCAGTCCCAAAAAGATCTGAAATGAAAATTGGTCTAAATTTGCTGAAAAAAATGGGCCAACTCAGACATTTGTTTCTCCTCAATGGTGATACATGTGCAAAAAATGTAGGAGGTTATTTTATATGAGTTTTTATGTAGCAACCTCCTTTGGTTTCTCCAATTTCGTCTCCAGCTCGCTGAAACAGCTACCACAAAATTAGGATTGAAAGAGAAAAAAAAACGAAAATATGAAAAATGAGGTTGAAAGATAGCTTCGATTATCCCAAATGGTGGAATTTGTGCACAATATGGAAGAGTTTTTTGTTCTTCATCCCATCCTTAACAAAAAACTCTCTCAGTTTTTTAAAATTCGTCTCCATTTTCCTGGAATCCTCTTTGGAAGTCGACGTGTTGAACAGGCAAAAATAACGGTTTAAAAATTTCAGGAGGGCGGTTTTGGAGGTTACCCCAAAGGGATATCCGAAATGAGACAGCTAATGGTGCTTGAGAGTAGTTTCCATCTTGGCCTTCACAATACAAAGTTATGGGACTATGAACAATTCCAGAAACTTTGGAAATCAATGGGAATTCTGAAAACAATAGCTCTTCCATGTAGACAGCTATAGGATCATAATAGAGATGACCTACCTCATGATGTTCAAATTTAACCAATTCAACCTCATGATCTGGTACTATATTTATGTTGGCTAGATCCTCAAAAAAATCCTGATATGGCTGCAAATGTTCTAATGGGATTTGTAATGTAACTTCTACTGAAAAAGCCAATGAAGTTGACTGCTTGATCATGTCAATATCATAACATATTTTCAATCCATAGCTGGATGATGGAAAATGACTTTGACAACACAAGTCATCCAACACATCAGATATTGGATCCATTAGAAATTGAAATGACTGCTGCATTGGTTCCACTGAAACTTCTTGATTTTCTATGTGTTCATCCTTTAGCATATACTCAAGATTCTTTTTCAAAAACTGAAATGAATTAAAGCATAATGGTACAAAGTTATTTTGGATTAACTCATAATTTGTCTCGGGCTTTAAGCTTTCATTTGGAATTTGAAAATAAAAGTAGGTTAAGGGATGCAATTCTGGGTTTAGAACAACCTCAATATCAGCAATGGCATATTCACCTAGTTGATTAGAATATTCTCCCTCTCTACTATTGACAACTCTCTTACAATTTTCTCTCAAAAATTGAAAAGAAGAGAAACATAAGGGCAAAGATTTTTCCCTGACTCTGAAATTTTCTACATTTTCCTCATCGTTGTCTGATTGTTGTGCAAAGGTTGATTGTCATATCTGATTTGTAACTGATCTTCTTCCTACCAATGTCATGTTGTTGATTGCTTTGAATAGTCCACATCTATTTCAACCTCATGATCATCATCATACTGATCACACTTGGGTAGATTATCCAAGTATGAAATTCCATCAAACATGCACATCATATCAGTTGATTGTTCCTCTGCAAGTTGAGATGGAGCTTCATCTTTGACTACGTTGTGAATTGAATACATGAAAGAATAATTATCCAAACCATGATACCAAGGATGAGTTGCAAAGTGTTTGGGGACATGATTCATTGTTTGTTCTGGAACTATTGGAACATGTGGTCTTTGAACAACAAGTTCATCTTTTCTGCTAATCCTCTGCATCATCTCGTTGACTGTGTTGGTCAGAATATCTAATTTCACCTTTGAAGATGTCATCCGTTCATTTTTTGTTCTATCTTTCTCTTCTGCCCTTAGCTTGGACCTTTTGTTCAACAAGTTAGGTTCCACATCAACTGCAATCTTTTGCATTTCTTCAAGGGTGGCAATGTTCCTTTCTCTTAATTGAAATGTCATCTCTGGATTGAAATCATCAGGGTAATGAAAGTGAGCTAATCCTACGGGTGGCCTTATATCAAGAGGCATTGCATGATATACCTTATTGAACCTTGCTGAAAATTGTTGTACTGTCTCCCCTGGCTGTCTTTTCAAATGGTCATATTCTTCTAGAATGAGAAAGACATTTCTCATGATCACCCATCGATCTAGGAAAATGTTTACAAACTGATGGAAATTGCTAATGCTTGCAGCTGGGAGATCCTTAAACCAATTTTTTACTTTACCTTGCAATGATAGGGAAAACATTCTGATGTAGACATCATCATCTTCTACCTCAAACAGATCAAGGAAATCCTCAATATTTTGGATATGCTTTTCAGCAGTGATCTTCACATTTTCTCCATCAAACCTGGGCAGATTATTGGTGTAATTGGAAGGGAGGTCATGGAGAATAGGAGGCAAATATAGGGGCTTGTATCTATCTGGGATTTTTGCAGGTATAGGAGGCAAAGCAAGGGGCTTATAACTAACTGGAATTTCAACAGTGGTAGGAGATAAAGCATGAGATTTGTATCTCACTGGGCTTTCTAAAGGTGTATATGGGATGTGCACAGGTATATGAGTATGTACATGATCTACAATTTGGGTCCTAGTCTCTTGAGGCTCATCAATTAGCAGGTTGTCAATGCAATCTTCAGTAATGTACTTTTGATGAGGATTAGAATAAGATAGAACATAATTACAGATAAAACCAAAGATGTCTTAAATGCAATTTAGGCTTGACTGTTATCCACATTTTTGGTTATCGAGATGATGACATGATAATGACATGGTGATAGAAGATCTGACTCTTCATTAAGATCATTTTCATGAAGAAAGTTACATTTATCAGCTTCTCAAAATCACACTTTTGAAGATAGTACGCAGGCTGCATATATATTGCCCTGCGGAAATACTTGATTTCCGCAGGCTGCATTCAGTCTGACTGCGGACTTTCCGCACTGTGTTAATGGTCGGGGTGCGGAAATGTTTCTTAAGGGA
>ML800761.1:191013-222363 GCA_009831015.1 Picea engelmannii
TTTCACTTACAAGTTTAGTTCCTTTCTAATCTCTCATATGCTCCTTCTTCTCATGATTAATGGTTAGATAACTTAGATGTGATTCAAATGTTTTAGATCTATTACCTTTTAAGTTATTTGGCTAATCTTAGATACATATGAGGCATTGATGCTCTAGTGATATTTTGTTTTGCTAAGTTCATTGGTATTTTCATGCTACTTCATTACATAACTTGGCATAATTTAAAGTGGTAAATGATTAAGTTTTAAAACTACATTGAAAACACACCTATGCTCATGGCCTAGCTCTCACTTTCAAGCACACAACACATTTTAATGGTTTAATCTTTCACATGCTTGGTTTCTAGTTGCTCATGGCCCTCTTGTGGTTTGCACACACATTTGGCATATCACATGTTTTGATGGTTTAATTCTTCACAAGTTAAAGTTTAATTGTTCATGGTTTAATACACTTGTGTTATGATGCTTATAGTTTAGATGTGATGGTTTAAACACTTATTCTCAAGGCTTAACTCATATTAATCTTTTAAGCTATCACAATTTAATACATTGCAAGCACACCTTAAGTCACTCATCACACATTGCTTATGGTTTAACGATCTAAGTGCTTTAAGTTTTATCTTTCATTTCCCTTTCAAGTATCATTACATGGTTCATGGTTATATGGTTAATATCTTTTGAAGTTCTTTCATGTGATGTTATATTGATGATTTAAACATTTGGTTATCATATTGTTATATCTTACATGTTGATGGTAGTGTAATCATTTTATTTCAAGCACTCGTTTTACACACTTTTGCTCACGGCCATACGCTAAATCACTAAAATAAAAGTGTCTAAAACTCTTCAAAATACACCCAACACACCTTAAAGACCCACCCGAGGGTCCTAACAACATTTAGCAACATTTTAGGGGTCTTTAACAACTCTTTCCACCATCTAAAACGGGTTTTAGGGATAGTCCGGCGGAAGTGGCGGGGGACCGTCCCGTGATTTTGTTGGGGAGATCCCGTGTCTGGACTACTTCTTACTTGCAGTGGCGACAGGCTGACCTTGGAAGCTAGGCTGGGGACTCGTAGCCCCAGTATCTTGAGCACTGGGTAGTTATTTGGTGGATTCAGAAGTTGAGACACACATCTAGTTAGGGGGTGGGAAATAAAATACTTAAGAAAGTACATTAGTTGCATAGATCATATTGTGTATGCTTGGGGGAAAGTAGATGTATCGATAGGCAAACACACTTGTGATAATTTCATTGCTATATCTCTTTTCTTACAACTACTTGTCTTTTTCTTTCATATTGATGTGACACACTGGTTCAGTATCATTGATATATCTTGTTGATCAATCTGTTGTGGTGTGGACAAAGTAAGTGATTGAGTATCCCACTTGGGGAGGCATCACTTGCTTTGATCCTTGAGTGCTTGAGTGGTTAGTTGCCAGTGAAGGCAGTCCAAGTGGAGTAAGTGCCACTTGGGGCATGCTTGGCAAACCTTGAACACTTACATTTGTGTATTTTGTATTTGACTTGTACATCTCTTGTATATCTTGTACATTTGTGTATCTTGTATCTACCTGATGTATATTGGTAACTAATCTGTCAATCTTGTAAAACTTGGTAACACTTAACCATTCTTTTGTATAGTCGTAATCTTGGTTTGGGGTAGTTTAGTTGATTTACTTGTAATACTTCTTGTAATTGAACCGCCCCAAAACATAGTTGACCCCTTGCCCAACCTTAGGCACTAGTCTTTAGTTGACTTAGGGAAAGGGCTGCTTCACATTTAGACTTTGACTTGCACTTGCATTGTTGTTTGTCATCCTAGTCTAGTTTTCCCCCTTAGCCTCTAATCAATTAAAATTCACTCCTAGAACACTTAACCTAAAATTAACTTAGCAATTTAGGGACTACCCCCCTTGGCTTCCCTAGGAGTAAGCCTAGACGGAAGAAGTTCCAGTCAAGGTGACAGTGTGGGCTGGAACTTAGACATTGTGTCTCCGAGGGCACACTAAGTGAGCAGGACTTAGCTCACGTTTGCAAGTGTGCATAAGGAAGGCAACAGGCTCTGAGTGAGCTCGAGAACATTAACAACAACAAAACTCACTACTAGCTAACCAGTTAAGAAGCCAACATGACTAACTAACCAACCAACTCTCTTTCTATTGTCGTTTCTCTCCATTATTTTCTTCTCTACTCTAGTTCTTTGTCAATTTCAATTATTCTCCACTCACTCCTCTGATTGCCAGTCTCCCACTCTTTTGCCACCTACATGCATTCCACATAGACTATTTGGATTCATGGCCATATTAACTACCTTTCCAAATCATATTATTATTGTTCCACAATCTCTCGTGATGCCTAAAGTAATCATTTGAGAATTTTTCCTGAATATTACTTTATTGATTCTAGTGTGCATGTGGTGTCTTTGTAATTTCTGGTGCGTATCACAAAAATCGGATCGACGGGCACTGGAAAAATTTGTACTGATATGCATTAGATAAAATTGAATTGTCGTGTGCAACTCCTGTCACCCACTATTAAACTGCTTGAGAGCATGTAAAAAATAAATAAGAGCACACAACTATGTTTGTGTGCATGTGTTATCTTTACCCAAAACTCTGGGTTCCTACAGGCCCCCGCCACTATTATTTGGCTTGTCCTTGAGATAATTTCCTCATGGAGTGATTGATGTGATAGACATAACCATCCTTAGTATCTCATGAATGAACTCCTTGAATTGGCTATCAGACTCATTGAGGGTATCATAAAGTTCCTAGGTGAGGTGAGCAACCTCATCTACATCTGTTGGTGTGACCTGAGAGGAAATCAGGTTCATTGTTTCTATCATCTTGATGAAGGGGGTGGAAGAGACCTATGCATCTATTAGATAAGTATAAAGGATTAATTCCTTATCAGCTGGAAAAATGATTAGCTCTGAGATGATTTTCTTCTCCACCCAAACGATAACAATATCCTTAATGTTGGTTGCAATAGTTGTCATCGCAGCTCGACACTTGTCGAGAGGTAGAGAATCCAAGTTACTCTTTTGTTGTACGACCTCATCCTTTTCCACATGAATTCTATCATCAATGGTACTCAAATTGGGGGGTTTTGTAGATGATTCCATAAAGTGAAGTTGCATTCGACCAACCCCAAAATTTCCTTCAATATGTGTTCACCGTCTTGGATGGTTTCTTTGGGAAAGGAAATTTTGTTCTGCAACTAAGTCAGCTCTAGAGTTGTTTGTTGGAGTGGCAAGTGGGGGGTTGTAATATGTGAATATATTTTTTTTAGACGAGCCTTTACGACTGAAATTTTGACACGAGGAATGTCACAATCTTCTTCTGAGGTCGTCAGAATCTATGCATAGAGGTTTTCCACCATCCCCATAAGGTCATTGAATGATTTAGTACTCTCAGTATGTTGATCCCTTGTGGTTGTATGGACCACAAACTCTATGCCATATCATTGTTGTATGGCTTGGTGGGCCTTAAATTCATGTTCATAGCGCACACATGTCTGATTGTGTGCGGAAATTTCACTTTGTTTTTCAATTGTGGTTGTGTATGATCCCACCCAAGTGTTTTTTGTCGATTTCAAAACTAGAAAAGTAGAGTAGTAATATAGTCTTGCACCATGTAACATTCCCACTATAATCCTCAGTTTAATTAATGTATAATGTATACATAAATGTGGCGATGGCCAATTAATGTAATATGTGAAATGTATTTTTTGAATTGTAATTAAATATAATGTAATACCAGTTGTTGGGATATGGATAGAGATGAGTGATGATTAATACACAAGAGAGGGGGCATGCCTAGAGAGTGCCCAAGAGGGGTCCAAAGGGAAATAATTTAAGGGTATTAATTCAAACCCACTTTTCTAAATTTAATTATCATTTAGGGAAATTTTTGTTTTTTGGTTGAGTGTATGAGAGCCCAATCATTGAAAAATTTTCATAGAGTGGGTGGGTGTGAGAGTCGCATCCCATATTTATTGGAGAGCATGGGGTTGAGGTACAATAAATATTGGGAAGAGTGATAATTCAACTTTCTTGGGGAAAGAGAGGAAATTTGTATGGATAGTAACATGTAGATTTTCACATTGATTTTTGGCAATGAAAAAGAAATAGAGAAGAGGGAGAAGAGTTTGGGAGATGGAACAACAAGGCTAAGATAATTCTAGACCATGCTGGAGCATTTTTGGATCATTTTGGAGATGTAATTTGAAGATCAAGGTTTTTAGGCCTGAAGAGTAAACTCCTGGGTGAGTTGCACTGTATCAACAAGTTCCTGGTAGTGAGTTCCCTTGAGTTTCCAACAGAGATATTCATATCTACCTAAGCTGGATAGACCCTGATAAATGAATGGGATGCCTGATGGACTGATATTAGTGAAGGATTGTATTCTTTCGATTGGTAAGGTCAAGAGGAAGAGAGATGGAGGAAATTTGATATAGTTGTAGGAGAAAACTATTGTGTTGTGTGATATTGAGTTGTGAGGGGACTGTGAGAGGCACCCTTCCTTTGTGGATTCCTAGCCCCAGCTTGGGGGTGATTTTTTGTTGATATTTGAAACAACAAGTCTATCGTTTGGTGGAACTTCTTTCTCATGCAACTAGTTGCACAAACTCTCTTTTAATGACAAGCATTTATCTATTTTTTTGAGTTAGTTACGAGTTCATGATTGTGCATTTACTCGGTGAATGAGAAATGGTTTTATATGTTGTTGTAGATGTTTTATTAGTTGCATTCATGTTTTTTTATAATGTTGTAGTTGCATTTAATTATGGTTATTAGAATCTGGTTGTAAATGTGAATAAGTCCTAGTTGGTAAGCTATGTGAATCTAGTTAGTGAAAGAAATTTTCATTTTATGTGTATTTACGCATAACAATGTTCCCTGGTTAACCTGGGGAATGTTACAAAATTGTATCAGATGATGGGTGGAGTGTCCACTCAAAATGTTGGACATTTGAAAAAATCATTCAACAATTTATTTCTATAATTACAAACATCATGGTATCATAGCTCAAGGTTCAACACTGAGCTTGTATGGGTCAAGAACCAACACGAATTGAGAAAATGAGTGGTTATAGATTTCATCCTCTAGGAAATTTGGGGGGGAAATGGTGAATATAAGTGAAATCCCCAAATTATGAGCATATTTGGAGTTCATTGCTTCAGTGCAGACAAAGAAGAAAACTTATGGTGTCAATCTACAATGTGTAGAATCGAATTCGACCATGGAAGTTGAAGTCCTGTGTGATTCAGGGAGGTGGTGAAGTTTTGCATATCAATGGTCTATATTAATTCAACCATGAGCATCAATGATTGAGATTCAATCCTGAAGTGGGGTATAAGGGTGAATTTGAAAGGAGTAGTCTAATGATGTGAGTCGAATGAATGAGGAATGTTCATCATATCAAGATTCAATCCTAGTCGTTCATCAAAATTTGGGTTTCAAATTTTTATTGAAGCGGGGTGTGATTTGAATTCGAAAGAAGAGAAGCCCGATGGTGGAATCCTAAAAGAACAAGATTCATCAGATCAATTGGGGTCATTCTTATCCATCATATATCACAAAGATGTTCTTTCGAAAAACTTTTTTTTGGGAGAGCTCATTCAAAAGGTTTAGGAATGTTTCGTTTCCTGAAGGAGTTAATCCAACCAAATTAAAGGTCGAGAAATAGAGGCTCTTTCAGGAATATATAGACCTTCGAATGCAAGTGGTTTCAACCATTAGATCTATCAGAAAGGAAACTTCAGAAAGGTCAAGGAGCATGGAAAGTTGTGTTTCTGATGAAGAGTTTACAATGGGTTAATTCCAATAGAGAGAGCCTAATAGTGCATCATAATTTAGAGTTTGAAAAGGTCAAATATCATGGGAATTGTTTTTTTCTATGGAGGGTTTTCGATGGTAATACTTCAACAATGTTTCAGACTGTGGATTTCGAGAAATTTGCATAACCAACAATTAAATTTTTCTGATGGGAAGGTTATGAAGAAGAGTTCTGACAAGCCTGCAGAGGACTCTCCAAAGCTTGGAAAGACCAAGAATATTAATGATTTGGATTAATCCTAATTTTGATATCAACGATTTGGATCTAAAGATTTATACAATAGTAATTTAGTGAATTTTTCCATGAAAAAATCCATCTTTTAAAGGTCATCATCTTGCAGGGAATTTTGAAGGCCTAAACAACATTTTTATAAAATAAAATTTGTACAAAACTATTTGAGGAAACATTGTTTATTCTTCTAAAATGATATATCTTGGAGATATATTTCCAACAAGATATTTTTTTCTCCAAATAGAGCTTGTATGAGGGAGTTACAACCAAAACAGTCAAGGGTAAAATTGTGTACCATATTTCTTTTATAGGGAATAATTCCTAGCTCAAGAGTCGGTTTGGGGCCGAGGAGTAGTCTATGGAAAGATAATGGAATGTAGAGGTCATACATGGAGCTATATTTTAGTTATGGGTATTTAAAAACGTGCTAGGATAAAAACAAGACACATGTAGCATGCAGGGTTGAAAAAGAGAAAATGGTCAAAACTTTTGAAGACCATAACTTTCTTCTTGGAACTTAGAATTTGGAAAATAAATAGTCAATGGAAAGGTATTGAGGAGGATAATCCATCTGTTAACCTAGAAAATTAATTTAATTAGTAAATTTTGTATTCAAATCAAAAGAAGATGACTGGTGGCACTAAAAGGAAGAAGACAATTTATGGTTTATTTTCCAAATTGTGTATGCATTTATTTTCATATAACAAAAATTATTTGCATACACATTTTCTGTAGAATTCGAGGTTCATAGAATCATTTGGATTTTCTATGATAACCAAAACAATGGAACATTCCCAAGGGTCCTACAATCATAAGGAATAATTCAAAGGGTTGCATGTCAACATGTGTAATGCTGAGACTCAGTCCAATGGAAGAAGATATAGCCAAGAGCCTATAACTATGAGGATTCTACAGAAGCATAGAGTTATAGGGATGATAATGAAAATATTATGAAGGGTCGAGAAGAGATACTTCAGATATTGAACATGTTGTATAATTAAGCCAAAAAGGACTCTGGCACAAAGCTAGAAGCTAGTGTTAAACAAGTGACGGCATCCAAATCCCATAACACAAGGTATGGGAATGTGAATGATATGTAGTCAAGGAATATGAGAAGGTTCCATCATTCCCCAAAGAAATCCACTAGGAGAGATCATGATAGGTCAGGTACAGGGAACATCCCAATTTTGTCCCCTCTTAGGAGGAAGAGGGGAAGGCCTAAGGGAAATGTATTTCAAGGTGAATTCAAGAATATCAAGCCACCAACTTTAAATGGTGAGCATAGGAAGGGAGAAGAGGTTGAGGTTTGGTTGTTGGAAATGAAGAAATATTTCTAGCTACATGATTACCCCTCTGGGGTAGAAACAATAATTGAAAATTGCCACTTGTAGGGAAATATAGCCATGTGGTGGGATCAACTTAAGCAATCCAAGCATCGTGATGAGAAGAAGGTATCATGCAGGAAATTCAAAGGATATTTCCAAAATAAATATTTTTTTGAACATTACTATGAGAGGAAAATGAAATATTTCTTTGAACTCAAGTTGGGAAGAATGACAATAGATGAGTATGAGGATAGGTTCTTTGAATTGTTGAAGTACGCGGACTTCATAAAAGATGAAAAAGTCAAAATATAAAGGTTTATTAGTGGGTTATAGTCCTTCTACCATGACAAGATACAATATCATAACCCCGTGACTTTGGAAGAAGCCATAAGGAGAGAAAATCATCTCTATGAGCAAAGTAGAGGGAGGCCAGTCAACCCAAAATGAACAAAAGACGGTAGATTCTTTTGGGAAAATTCCAAGGCAACAACTTGTACAATGTTGGGGATGTGAGGGGAATCACTTGTATAGGGACTACCCTCATAAAGGAGAAATAATGAGGATTGTTGAAGACATTCAGGAGACTGAAACAATGGAAGATATGGGAGGAGGAATTCCAAGGATTTATGAAGCCTTGGACAATAAGAGAGTAGAGTATCAATCCCCCATGATTGAAGTGGAAGGTAATATTGATGAACAATGCATAATAATTTTAATTGATTCTAGAGCTAGCAATAGTTACATACACTGTAATATTTTTGAAATATTCCACTTGCAAAGGAGTAAGCATAAGAAATCATGTTTAGTTAAGTTAGCCATAAGGGCTAAGAGAAATATCAATGAGTTGGTTAAATATTGTCTGAAAGACATGAATGGACTCAACACAGAGGAATATGTGAACATTATACATTTGGTCTCATATGAATATCTAATTGGCATGGTTTGGTTGGAAAAAAACCATGCTATCCTAGATTGTTAAAACAAGAAAATAAATTTTCTTGATGAGAAAAGGAAGCAAGGAAATATTCAAGGAGTTATGAGAGTTGTAGTTGTTAGAGAAGTTTCATCTATGCAGCTAAAAAAAAATTTTAGGAAGGGATGTCGAATTTTTGCATCCCACATGGAAGAGGAAGCTAGTGATAAAGTCAAAAGTCTTGAAGACCATCCAGTCTTGAGATATTTTGAAGATGTCTTTGAGGATATCCTAGGTTTTCCACCAAAGAGACATTGAATTCTCCATTTATTTCATGCCAGGATATGCTTGAGTTTCCAAGATTCCTTATAGAATGGGCACACCAAAATTAAAAGAGTTTCAGATGCAACTAGAAGAACTTTTGAGGAAGGGGTATATATTCCCAAGTCTGTTGCCTTGGGGAGCCATGGTTCTTTTTGTGAAGAATAAAGATGGAATATTAAGGATGTGTTTTGATTTCAAACAACTGAATAAGGATATTATAAAAAAAAATATCCCTTTCCAAGGATTGATGATTTATTTGATCAGCTGAAAGGTGAAAAAATATTTTCCAAGATTGACTTGAGATCATATTATCATCAAGTGAGGAAAAAGGAAGAATATATTAGCAATATAGAGTTTAGAACAAGGTGTGAGCATTATGAATTCACGTTAGTACTTAGGGAGTTCCTGGACAAGTTTGTAATTATTTTCTTAGATGATATTATCATCTACTCTAAGCCTGAACAGGAACATGATAAGCATCTGAGAATGGTGTTAAAGGTTTTCAGAGAGCATAAATTATATGCCTGGCTAAGTAAGTGCATCTTTTATCAAAATAATATCCATTACTTGGGACATATTATTTTAGGAGATGGGATAGTAGTCGATCTCACGAAGATATAGGCCATTAGAGGATGAACAATAATAAGAAATGTGATAGAGGTCAAATAATTTATGGGTCTCACGGGTCATTAGTGAAGATTCATGAAAGGGATTTCAGAGATTGTAATACCAATGACTTCTTTACAAAAGAAGGGAGTGAATCTCGAATGGACACAAAAATGTGAAGATAGTTTCCATCATTTGAAAAACATTTTGACAAGTGCGCCCAAATTAAAGATTTTAGATCCATATGAAGAATTTGTAGTGTGCATGGATGCATGCAAGGAAAGGCTCAGTGGAGTCCTCAGTGAAAACGATCATGTGGTATGTTATGAGTCCTAAAAATTAAAAGAGCATGAGAAAAGTTATGCTACTCATGGTCTAGAATTAACAAAAATTGTACATGCATTAAAATTGTGGAGACATTACCTCATGGGGAGGAGATTTTAGATAATAACATAAAATTGTGGTCTGAAACACTTATTTGAACAACAACATTAAATGATAGGAAAATTAGGTGGTTGGAATTTCTTAGTGAGTTTAACATCAATTTAAACATATCAAAGGAAAATAAAATCAAGTGGATGATGAACTCATCAGAAGATCTTATGAAGTGCATATTTCATCCATCAACATGTACATGGCATATTTAAAAGATAAAATTATTGAAGCAACAAATTTAAATTAACATTAAACACAAAGAAAGGAAAACTTACAATAAAGCAATTTACAACAAAAATTTAAAAATTATGAATTAAAAGAGGATGGAATCCTCTTGTATAGAGGCAAGGTGTATGTGATAAATTCCATGGAAATGAAAAATATAATGCTGAGGGAAATGCGCAATGTGCCATATGTTGGGCACCCAGGATATCATAAATCCATTATAGTTGTAAGGAGCGAATACTTTTGGCCCAGGAATGAAGAAAGGGGTGGATAACTACATAGCCCAATGTCTAGAGTGCCAAAAGGTTAAAACAAAGCACATACATCCAGTGCAATTTTTATAGCCATTTCCCATTCCAGAATGGAAGTGGGAAGTGGTTACAATATATTTTATTACAAAGTTTCCCAAAAAAGTGAAGCAACATGACGCCATCATGGTGGTGGTGGAAAAATTGACTAAGGAAACACATTTGATTCATGTGAACAAAACACACAAGGAAATAAACACTGCAAAGATTTACATGAAGGAAGTTGTCAGGATGCATGGAGTGCTTAAGGAAATAGTTTCAGAAAGAGATTCCAAGTTTACATCCAAATTTTGGCAAGGTTTGTTTAAAGGATTTGGTAAAAAATTGAAAATAGTATGGCGTATCACCCAAAATCAGATGGGAAAATAGAGAGGACCAATAGGATAATTGAAGTCATGCTCAGAATGTCTGTGATGGATCAACCATCAAAATGGGAAGAATATATACACTTAGTGGAGTTTTATTATAATAATGGGTATTAAGATTCATTAAAAATGAGTCCATTTAAATATTTTTATGGCAAGAAGTGTAACACACCAGTGAGTTTCGATAACCTAGCAGACAGAGCCATCATTGGGAAAGATTTGTTAAAGTAAATGGAAGAGTATATGGCAAGGATCAGGCATAATTTAAATACTTCCTAAGACATGCAAATGAGTTACACAAACAAGAAAAAAAAATTAGATATTTTAAAGTAGGGGAAAAAATTTTCCTAAAAGTTAAAGGAAAAAGAAGTTTGATAAGATTGTTTTTTTCCTGAAGTTGGAAGAAAGATATTGTGGGCCTTATGAAATATTAGAGAAGATAGGTATAGTTTCATACATGATAGAATTTCCTGAATTCATGATAGTGCATAATGTATTTCATGTGTGATTATTAAAGAAATATGTTCCTAAACCTAACCACACAATTGATTGGACAGTGATCGAGGTGGAAAGAAAATGGAATTTCTTGGTGGAACCAGTAGGCATCTTGGAATGAAAATTAAAAGTGATCCAGAACAAATCCATATGGATAGTAAAGGTTAAATGGACTTGCTATGTTCCTAAATATGCAACATGGGAGCATGAAGAAACCATGCAGGAGTAATACCCGCAAAGTTTTTTCCAATTTTGAAGAAAATAGAAGTTGAAAATACAAGACTCCATTTTTGGGAATCTAATTACTGAAAGCACATCTCATAAATTCTTGGTTTCCTATGTTAATATCCGTAATAAAAGAATTGTGCAAACCGATTGACTAAGGGCAGTGAAGAGGAACATTCCTTGGGTCAGTCAGTTGAGAAGAATGACAGATTCTGGTTAGGATTGTCGTTCGAGGGTAAATATTCCATAATTTTATTTTTCCAAGTATTATAATGTAATTTTCTATACATATTTTGGCATGGTACAATGCATCGAGGATGATGAAAAATTGTAGGGGAGGCGTATGTGTTATGGTGCCATTTGACACCACATATGCTTATGATGACTCAATGGCCTCAACTACATCCCTTTCCCTACTTGTAGGATCTTTTTCCCCCTTTTCCTCCTTAAAAATTCTGTAAAAACACCATATTTATTGCTATACATGACTATATTTAAAGAATCCCACTTACATACGTTGGTTTCCAGTTAGAAACCCACGTACATGTTAATTTGTCTCAAATAAATAATAAATTATGACTTTTAGGGCGAAGTTTACGGGTTCCTGACCTCCTGTAGCCCATCCATAGCTACTCCAATTTTCCAAGAGTATAAATTAGAGCCTTGGGTTCAAGGAAAAATAGAAAAAAGAAATGCATCCTTATATTGGCATTTTCATTATACTCCTGTAAGTCCCATTTTCCCATTTCATATGAGATTATCCCTTCCATCTGGAAACCCTTTATTTTAGTAGTTGTGTTCTCCCTATCTTGTCAGGAAGAAATCATTTTCCTTCCTTGAACATGTGTGAACACAAAGTATTGGAGGTATTGTTTATAATCTCTGGCCTTGGGTAGAGGAACTTGGAGCCGGATTTTGGGACCATGTTGCAGTGGTTACAAGTTGTAACCAACTTTTATGCGAATCATAATAAAATATATCTCTTTATCATTCAATTTCATATGTTGATGCATGTTTCTAATGTATCTTATATCTTATAATTTGAATTGGTATCACTTAAAAATATTAAACAACAATGCAAGAAGTTGCTTACTTGGTCCTCAATTTTTTCTTCCCAACCTAGGTCTCGCAGTGCCTCTTCTTGTTCCATGTGCTTCAAACATTCATTGAAATTTTCCTTTATTTCCCTTTTTTGGCGTGTCACAACTCCTCTTTTATATGCACCTCTTGCAACAACCTTTGCATCATGCATTGTATCTCCTCATGCACACAAGCTTCCTCTAGAGACCTCTACATAGTGCGCTACAATTCCGCATGAGCACAAGACTCCTCTAGAGACCTCTATACTTATTCATGGAAATAGGTCTCTTTAAGTGACATTTTTTTCATGAGTTCTATCTCTTCTAATTCCCTTTTCTCCTTAATGTCCCTTTGTGTGTCTCACAGAAGCTGCTTATGTTCAACAATATCAAACTTAGGAGGGGGTTGCGTCACCTTTCTTATCTTCCCCTATGGCCTTTGATATGAGATTTAAACATGCTCAAAGTCCATTCCTATATATTATCCACTTCATATTATCACCCCCACACCAAATTCATCATCTTTTTTCTAATTCACATGCGGCTTTGCAGTCACTATGTTGCAATGTGTCTTCTTCTCTTCTCACTTCTTCAACTAGTCAGGACAATCCTTGGTAATGTTCTCAAGGTTGTAGTAGTTCCCACATAGAGCGTGTTGTTTGGTACAAAATATTGACACATGGAATATCTCACCACACTTAAAACAAGTGGAGGGTATACCTCCTCCTCCTCCATATCCTCCTCCCCGAACTCGTCCATATCCACCTATGGGACCTCCATGATATCCACCTCTCTCAACATGACCACGATCACCACCCTTATGTTCCTCTTGAACCCAAAATACATCGTGGGCATGATCTTGCATCAGCTATAGTGACTGGTAGTTTTTCACATCGTGTCCCATTGACTTACAAAATTTAAAAAATAGAGTATGATGTGTCTTTTGATATTTTTCCAATGTTGGGAAATGGGGTGGTATATGGCCCTACTACCTACAAATTTTCCACGATTCCAATTGAGTTCCATCTAGAAATGGATTCGATGCACTTATTTCCATATGATTTCCAAGTGTAGGACACTCATCTCTATTTTTACCTTTTGACTAACACATTTTACACCATATGTGCTCATGCATGAATTTTTCCTTTGAAATCTCTTGTAATTGCATCCTCAGGTTTTTCAGATGATATTATACCTGTTGTTATCGGGTAAATCGATGAATGCAGACATAGACTAATCCCCCTAGATCCACCTAGATCTAGAACAAAACACGACAGGACATGGCGCTTTCCCTAGGCTCTAATCATCAAATTTACTACCGAACAAAAGATGATAGACATACCTTTAAATGTCGCTTCCTTATGTCTTTGTTGTTCCTGTTTCGCTCCAGTGATATTGTGATATTGATCCTGCAGTGAGACACAAACCAACCAAAGTGAAAGAAGAGAGAGTATATTCAATGACAACCTATGCATATGATCAAGGAATTATGTAATAAAATAAAGATAATTCTATGGGAAAGAAACATGCCACTTTATTATATTAATAATAGGAAGATAGATTACAACCAGATGCCTTGATGTCATAAGGTTCCTTCCAACAGTTCCTTGCTTCCCACACACTTTTGATCCAAGAATTCTGAGACTATTGATCTGACATCTATCTTGACAAAATAAAATCTCAAAGCCACTCTAACCAAGCTAATAATTCCAAGCAAAATCCAACTTCAATCAAGCTCAAACTAACTTTCTCCATGAGAGCTCCTCTCCTTTTATAAGTTGAATAAGATAGGGTGAGGAGGTTAGGATGATCCCACTAAATCATGAAAGTGAGTAAGATCCAAACCGTTCGGAGGCCACCTCACCATAGAAGCTTCTCCTTCTAGAAGCATCGAGAAGATTCTCATTTTTCCCATGTATGAAGGTCGTTGTGAAGCCTGCGAAAATCATGAATTTCTGCACCCTAGCTATGGTGCAGCCCACAGAAATCCTCCAAAATAGGGTTTTTACAGAGGAAAACACAACTTCATCTCTCAAGAAAAGTTCGTCTCCCTTCTTTCTTTAGGAATTCAGGCCACTGACTCTTTTGAAGGCAACAGATAGGTTTACATCATTAAAAATTATGAGGGTGATGAAAATAATGTGTAACACCCATGATAAACCTCTCATTGTCTCCCATCCTCCTAGTGTATCCTCCAAGTGCATCATAATCTACACTACTCCTGCCTAATTAACCACCTTTTTTTGGGTGAGTGGGAATCGAATATGAGGAAACAACCCTGCAATGAACCATTTTTTGTGTTGCATGTCTTGGATCTGGAACATCATTCTATCCAAGAAAATATTGAACCGTTGATCATAATACCACACATATCTCCTGATTTATTCTTAATATCCTTGATATTTGTAACTCATTGATATTATGAATTAGGTTTCTAGAATTCTTTAATCATATATCTCTTGATCTCTATTAAAAACCTCATCTATCCCACCAGCATAGTGGCCCTGTACTTCATGTACCATGCCATGGATTTGTCCCTAAACATGGTATCCAGCTACGCAATATTCGATTCCTCATATATGATCCTCTTCATAGACCATATCACCTCACATGTGAACCAATATTTCTCGGCATCATCTCTACCCGTCCCATGGAGCACGGGTAACTCTAGGTACTCTCATGATTTTATTTCCCTAATCTCAAACTATATCTTCCTAACTGATTATTGGGTGTCAAGGATCTTGTTACATATACTCTTCCAGGAAAAGTATCACTAACTTTGTCTTCTTCTCCACTCATCACTTCTATTCTTTCTTCTCCTACTCTTGTTTCTACTGCAATCATTGCACTATATTTTGTTCTCTCTTCTTGGCTATAGATATTCTAGGGGGTGGTTCAAATGGGGGGTAACTCCATCTTCTTCTACCATTTATTATGATATAACCCGAATATTTTTGTACATGTAGCCTTGTAATACCATCCACTATCACTAACTCTTCTCCCCCACCACTTGGGGGTCCTTCATATTCCTCTCCTACCTCTACACCTGATGTTTCTTTGATGTTGCAACACTCTACAATAGAAAAGGGGTTTGGACTTCATCTTCTTGGCCCCTACTACCAGCACTACTAGTATATTCATTGGATACATTTTTCTCAATGACGTGCCTCTTATCTGGCCTATCGTCATTTGTGCTCCTCTCTGTCACAACATACTCTTCCACACTTCCTCTTCATTTTTATCCTGACCATTCATCACATAAAATAATTGGTGACTCCACTAGGGATGATCTCCCTTTTGGGGTATTGGATGATTTTTCTCCTTCATTTCTCTCTGAAGGAAGTGCTTTCGAGATTTTGGGCTTTTATACCCTACCCATATGGTGTGCCAGACTTGTGACTACTCTCCTGAGAATTGGTTATACCATGGTGAATTTATTTTCTTGACTTAGGTAGACACATAGCTTACTTGCAGGGTTTATTTTATAGGTAACGTCAGTCAAATAGGGATTGGACAACACACAAACTTTATGGAGGATTTTCTCTCTAGAGGAATCTAACCGAATGTGTTGTGAAGCATATGAGGGTCCTTATAATTGGTTATGATACCTCCACTCTATTGTTTGAGAGTCTCATGCCCTCTTGGAAGAGGCATACCTTCTTTAGTTCAGGAGGCCCCTTCAGCGATTATATCCTATTTTCATGCATTGGATTTTATCTTTATTTACTTGTGTGCTCTTTGATTAGTTTCCCTTAAGATTTTATATTTCTTCATGAGTTATGAATAATCATGGAGAAATACCAAACTCCCCCTTGAAGAGGAATATACCACCACAATTAGATCCTTTATTGAAGTTACCTCCTAAAAGGGATATAATTAATAAGCATGGTACATATATCTCCACCTCCTAGACTTGCGATCATACTACCATGAGTATTGAGTCAAATATGAATGTATTAGGAACCCCTTCAACTCCAACCTCCTCTATAGCTAGTGGAGTCCCCTCGACTCCTACATCATCGATGGTTTGGATTCTGTAAAATCCTTTTCTTAATACTTCCCAACCCATGGTCTCTTCTCGACCCATGAGAACATATCCTTTTGTGTTCTTAGGAGGTTCACTAGATAATAGAACTCGGTCAATGCCTTGGGACTCTAATCCTTTCTGTTTTAGTATGCCTGACATGAATTCCCACTTGTCAGCCTTTGTTTCAATGGCTAATGTGAATCCTAGTTTTGGGTATGGGAGCATGAAACCTCCTTATGCTCCTTTCTCAATTGGTGGGGGTCATATCCCTAAATCAAATCCTACAGTAAGAGGTTGGGATCCTCCTTCCTCTGGACCTAATCCTAGATTCAATGCTTCAAGATGGAGTGCTCAAATGGGTGGTCATTTTACTTCCCATATTCCATATGTCATTCTTTCTTCCTCCACAATGATTCCTATGAACTCTTTTATTATGATGAATCTTCCTTTAACCTCTGGTGTTTCATCAGGGGGGAGTCATTTTTATGGCATGGGAAACCCCCAACATGAATTTCCTTCATATAGGGGAAACATATATAATCCTCACATGAATAATCTTTATCATGTCACTTTCTCCTCACAAGTGGCGTTTGTGAATATGGTGCCCTTAAAACTTTTCATGAATCAGTTGGGAGGAGGATATTATCCTACCAGTCAAGTCCATGGTGTATACGAGAACCCTGGTTGGCCCATAATATCTCAAACCCAATATTTCCTAGGAGAGTTGGCTCAAACACTGCAACTCGACTCCATTTTTTGGCCACATTGAATATGCCATATTTTTCAAAATTAATGAATGACCCATGCATCATGATTTGTGATGGCCCCCCATCCCTACCAATATTCCTTCATACATTCTGAAGTTTGAGGAAAATTTTGGTGAGGATCCAGGTGATCACGTTACTACCTTTCACCTATGGTGCTTGTATGACTCCTTAAATGACAATTCCATTCATTTAAGACTATTTCAATGCACTCTTACAGGGGTTTCTGCAAAGTGGTGCATCGAGCTTCCTGGGGGAACTTATGGAACTTTCAATCAAAAGGTCATGTTTTTTCTCAACCACTTCTAATTTTTGGTTCATTACGATGCCGACATAGAAATTTTATTGGCTTTTCGTCAAGATAATGCCACCCACATCTCTGATCATATTCAAGAGTGAAGTATATGGAAGGGGTTGATTAAATCTTACATTTCTATAGAGTTTATGTTGGAATGGTTTCTCAATTCCTTGTTTCCTTACATTTCGAAGGATGTTTCTACATTTGAAGTAGCATCTGAGGAAGAGGCCATCTTCACGTCCCAACAGTTAGACCTTATATATGCTTAGTCTAGGATGCTTTATGAAATTATTCCTGATGCACCATGGTCGAACTATGATCCTAGAAAAAATCTTGGGCCTCATGCCGATGGCATCATAGGCTCTAAAAATGCTAAGACTGCAGACCTGGTGACGAACCAGTTGAAGGATTTGTCTCTTAACTTGTCTACAATAGGACAAGCTACGACTTCATCCGCACCCACCCAGTCGACAGATGTGCATTATGTATAGTCGATAAACTCGAACGATGACCAACAACCAAGAGGGAATAAAAGGAAATGGCGTGGAAATAATCATAAGGGTGGGAAGAATAATAAAAATAATAAAGACAAGGACAACAATAATAACGATAAATTTAATAATAATGTTGGTGAGGGAAAAAAAGAAAAGAGGAAGGTGAAGTTTCCTTGTAAACTTTGTAAATATGGTATCCTTACCCACTTGTGCCCCAAAATCAAGTAAGCCTCAAGGCTCATAGTGCAAGAACTTACTATGTTGACGAACCCATTTCCACATGGCCTCGAGATCCTCCAACACCGGAAATGCGTTGAGCGAGGATCAAAACCCCTCAACACATGATTGTGGCCATATATGTGTCAATATGGTTAAATATGAGAATGATGTAGCCACTTGATATCAGAATTATGGTTCTTCACAGCCTATTATAGGTCAAAAACCTCCTCCTTCGGAAACACCTTTGAATATTGATAAGCCAGAGCCTATGCCTCATACTCTGAAAGGAGTCCTTAAGCACTCTGCCCACAATCCTAATGCTAGAGACACCCAAAATTAATTTATTATTGAGAATTTGGGCTAAACATTGTTCACGATGTCAGCCTTGGAGGTGCTCAAGACATGTCCCACACAGAGGAATTCCTTACTATCTTCTTTAGGATATCTAGACCCGAGAGGCTCAAAATTTATCAAGTTTGATTTTGTGGATGTCAAGACTTGCTTACCTTACAATGTGGCCTTTCATATCCATGTGGAGGGTATGAATTCCACCATCAAGCGTATTTTCATTGATGAAGGCACTTTGACATATGTTATGTCTTTATCTTGTTGAAAATCCATTGGTTGTCTGCCATTTTCTCATCCCATGACCATGTTGATCGCATTTGATGGACATTTGTTCATACCCCATGGTATTCTTCCTTTTTTCCTGGACTAATTAGGCATAAACACCATGTAGTTCGAGGTCGAAGTAGTTTATGTGCTTCTCGACTACAATCTTTTATTGGGGCATAATTGGACTTGTGTTATGACAACCATTGTGTCATCAGTTTTCTATGTTTTATGCTTTCCTCATAAAGGGAAGATAGTGATGATCGACCAATTTTCCTTTGTGAATCCTATTCCTTCTGCATCTATGGGAACCTCAGTCCCCATTATTGATAATTCTCAGTAGGAAACTAAGAATATTGGTGCTTGCATGTACTCCCCCTTGATGGTAACTTTCAATTTCTCGACACAAATCATGCACATCAATGCCATCTATAGTGAGTCTTTAATGTCACTACAATTTGTTCCTTTTCGTACATCATATATTAATGACCCATGGACCCTACCTTCTATGGATGTGTCATATGAAGTTCATTCACACGTTCAGATGGAAATGCCAATGTTCGCGATAAAAATTGTGTATCAAGATATACTAGAAGCTATTGCAGACTCGGATCCTCCTTCCTTGCGGATGGACGAGGTGGATCCTGTTTTAGATCCCATATGGGTTTTCCAATCATCTTGTTCACATGAATACCTTGACATTAATTTACCCTTGGATGAAGCCATCATAGATGCCATGTTTGTTCTATATAGGCCTTGGTAATACCTTCATCATAGATATTATTTTCTCTCGGGGATTGAATGGATTGAATAGGATGAGTGTAGGTCCACCTTAAGTGAGATGGTAGGTCATGCTATGGTTCCATTATATATGCATCGTGTACATTTCAAAGGAAACATGGAGAATATTTCTTCCACCTTCATGTTCAACATCTCTCGAACCCCTGGTAAAATTGAAAATGTATATATCGGTGCAGATTGTTCGCCTGAAGAAATTCAGAACTACATGGATCTCTTCAAAGAATTTTGAGATGTATTTTCATGCTCATATGAAAAGATGCTAGGAATCGACCCTAGTATTGTAAAACATGAAATTAAAACTTATTTGAATTCCAAACCTATTCGACAAATACTTAGAGTTGTAAATCCTAGGAAGGCCCCTATTATTAAGGCAGAAGTGGAGACGTTGCTCAATGTTGGCTTCATCTACCCGGTTCCCTTGACCAAATGGGTATCCAACCCCATTCTCATGGATAAGAAGCAAGGAACCATCCATGTATGTATGGATTTTAGGGGCCTAAACAAATACTATCCTAAATACCATTTCCTCACTCCTTTCATTGATCATATTATTGATGAGTGTGCGGGAAGCGAAGTATTTTCTTTTATCGATGAATTTTCAGGTTATAATCAAATCCAAATTAAACTCGAGGATCAACACAAGACAAAATTTATTTTTCCTTGGAGTACCTTTGCATACCATAAAATTCCTTTCGATATTAAAAACATCAGAGAAACCTTCCAACACACCATGAACTTCACATTTCACGATCTTAAGCACATTTTCAAAGCCTATTTAGATGATCTTGCTTCTCACTCTCAAAAGAGGGTTGATCATTTGACTCACCTTTGACTTGTATTTGAGATATGTCGCTATTATCTCATTCAGTTGAACCCTCACAAATGCATCTTTTGCGTTAGGTCTGGCTTCCTTTTGGGCTTCATAGTTTATGAGCATGGAATCATGGTTATGAAGGTTGAGGCAATAATTTTATTTCCTCCCCTACGTAATATTCGACAACTTCAGGGTTTACAGGGAAAGGATAACTTCCTGCATCATTTTGTAGTGAACTATGCCAGTACAACTAAGGGTTTCATGCATCTTTTGAAGAAGTATAATCCATTCATATGGGATGAGTGAGCATAGGAATCCTTCGATTCTCTTAATAAATCCTTGGTATCGACACCTTTGTTGAATCCCTTGGACTACACTAGACGATTTTTTCTTTATATTTATGCGTCTGATGTAACGAATTGTATGGTTCTATTTAAGAAGGAGGATGATCTCCATGAGCACGTAAAAATCTAATTGGTCATGAGCTTAAGTATTCTCATGTATAGAAGCTAACCTTAGCAATCGTGCACCTGGTTCAATGATTATGTCATTATATCTTACTATGCAAGAATACTGTAGTTTCAAATATCAATCCATTTCAATACATCATTACATGATGTATCATAAGGAGGAAGTACAATAAATGGATTGTGATTCTACAGTAATTTGATCTTGATTTTGCTTTAGCAAAATCCAAGAAGTCGCTAGTCCTTGTGGAACTGATGTGAGACTTCCCTAGGAAGGATGAGGATGTTTTTCATGATGATTCATTTATGGATGAACACATATTCCTTATCTTATCTTAGGAACCCTCGTAAGGAGATATTATAATCTACCTTCAAACCCTAAAGCTTCCCCAACATCTTTCAAGAGATGATCAATAACATATACACCATCAGGCAAAAAACTACCTCATTATCGGTGATATGTTATATCATCAAGGGGAGAATGATATTTTGTGTCATGGTTTGGATCACGAAGAGGATGAAACTTTTCTCAATGAATACCATAGTGGCATGTGGTGGTCACTTATCCGGGCTTGCGACAGCCCAAAAGATATTGTGAGCTAGTTATCTTTGGCTATCATTTTTTAAATATTGCATTGAAATGGTCAAGAAGTGTCACCTTTGCTAGGTGTTTTCTCGTAAGATGCACTTGCACCTACCCCTTTGCACCCAGTAATTAACATTGGTCCCTTCACTAAGTGGTGGGTGGATTTCAAAGACTACAACCCAACCTTGGCTAGGAGGAATCATCACATTATTGTGGCAATGGATTATTTTACTAAATGGTATGAGGCCATCCCTATTGTTAAATTTGATGGTGAGACTGCAACGTTTTTTCTATTCAATCATATTATAGCTTAGTTTGTAATATTTAAGGATATTCTCACTTTTCATGGCAGTCACTTACAGAATGAAATGATGAAAAATTTAACATCTAGACTGGGTTTCAAACATGAACATTTGTCATTGTACTATCCCCAGAAAAATGGACAAGTAGAGGTCATGAATAAATCCCTCAAGTCCATTTTTCAAAATACTATCACGAAGAGTAAATCCAAATGGAATGTAATTATTTACCCTGCACTATAGGCATACTAAACCATGGAAAATACTTCCACAAATTTATAATCATTTCAGTTATTTCATGGGGTGGATTCAATCCTTCCTATTGAATGTGAAATCCCTTCTCTCAATTTGGAAATAGAGCTCCTACCTGACTCACCTGATCTCGAAGAACACCTTGTACACCTATAGAATAATTATGAGAAGCATCGAGATGCCACTTCATCGATCGAGGAAAATAAATGACGTGTTAAGGTCCAATACGATAAGTTTTTCCATCCCCGACTATAAACTGAGGGTGACTTGGTCCTTCTCTATGACCAAGATAAAGTACCATTGGGGGTAGAAAAGTTTAATTCCATGTGGAAGTCACTTCCAGAATGAAACGATGACAGAGTTATCATATAGACTGGGTTTCAAAATGACCATTTATCACCATACTATCCCCATGAAAATGGACAAGTAGAGGCCATGAATAAATCCCTCAAGTCCATTTTTCAAAAGACTGTCACGAAGAGTAAATCCAAGTGCCATGTGATCCTTTACCCTACACTATGGGCATACCAAACCACGCTAAATAATTCCATCAGTTTCTCACCATTTCAATTAGTTCATTGGGTGGAATCAATCCTTCCTATTGAATGTGAAATCCCTTCTCTCAAGTTGGAAATGGAGCTCCTACCTGACACGATCGATCTTGAAGAATGCCTTGTACACCTAGAGCAACTCGATGAGCAACATCGATATGCCACTTCATCCATTAAGGAAAATAAATGATGTGTTAAGGTCCAATATGATAAGTATGTCCATCCTCGATTGTACATTGAGGGTGACTTGGAATTCTATATGACCAAGCTAAAGAGCCATCGGAGGAAGGAAAGTTTAATTCCATGTGGCATGGTCCTTACATCGTGAGACATTTCCTTGAAAAAGGAGCCTACAAATTAGAATATTATGAAGAGAAAGTGTTAGAGGAGCCTAGAAATGCACTCTATATTAAACAATATTACGCTTGAGACTTCGAGCTCAAGTATGGCCTTTGTATACTAATGTATGTTAGTGTATATATTTCACTTTTTATTCTTTTGTGTCACCAACTTTATTATTGGGTTTTATTTTGTTTGGAATATGTCAACAGAGTCATTGGTGTTCTTAGGATTCACATATGGTGCCATTATTCATACTCATAACATGGCATCCACTGCTTGGGTTATCTATTCATCCGAGGGAAAACTAATGTCTTCGGGTGGCGTTTGTCTAGGGACATCAACGAACAATGTGGCTGAGTATAACACCCTTATAGAGCTATTTTGTGACGTCATTTCACATGGTGTTCGATCTTTAGAAGTTCTCCTGGATTCCCAATTAGTTGTATTTCAATTGAACAACAATTATTGGGTCAGAGGTATTACAATGATCCCACGTTTACCCTGGGTACGAATTTTAAAATGACATTTTGATTTTATTACATACAATCATGTACCTAGAAGTTTTAATCACGTATTTGATGCATATTCTAATTACATTTTATATTGTCATTTGTCACATAACTAAGGAACGAAAACATACATACATCCATACATCCATTGTAAGATATGCAAGTAAATCTGAAGACCAAAATAGTGTTTTATATATATTCAAAAAATATGGTGTCATAGTACAAAATGGGGCTTGCAGCCCTAGAATATATATATGGTGATACATCATATAAATACAACATCTATGCTTGAGGTCTTGGGTGTGTGTCATGATAACACACTATGGTATTTTCAAGATGCTGGAAGAACCCCACCCACAAATGAGGTACACCCACCACCTGTCACTGCATCACCTCTGGCAAATCCTCCACGTGGAACATACGAACCTAGTGCATCAAATGAGATAAGTTTCCATGCACATTTTAAAGGACTCTCTTTGCATCCCCACCTACCATCTCATCTCCTTGACCTATGCATTGATTTTGTGGACATCCCTCTAGTCATCGTGGACCTACTTCTGCATCAAATAAATAATCATTAATACATGATACCATACAAAAATATTTGTGTTTTTTGTTTCCCTCTATCAAATTAAAAAAAAAAACCCAAAAAAGTGAAATATAAAAAATCAATGCTCACTGATCTCTCCAAAGGTCAATATCAATGGAAATGGCATATCTCAATCACCTCAGTAGTCTATCTCCTCATAGGGGTAGCCATCGATCATGGTGATCTATCATCACCACCAATGGAAGAACTCATCATTGTAGGGGGTTGGCACCCTACCACCTCCTAGTCACCGCATCACCTCAGTCCACCATGACATGGTTGGATCATGTATATCTGTAACTCTCTCAAAGAAAAAACTACACACTATTGATGCAAACACGAATTTCCTCATCATACCGAGCTTACAATTTGTCAACTGGCTCTTCATATTTTGGTAGTGGTGTGCACCAATCGTAAACTATGGATATAAAACACTCCAAAGCACAAAACATGAGCATCCTTTATGCCTGATGTAGTGAGTATGATCCTAATATACAATGTACATGTGAGTAATAGGACGACGATCTTCAAACTTCGGTTCTTAGTCTCCCTAATAGGGAGTTAACTCCCCACTTTCTTTGTACCTGCAATGAAGTAGGTGGTGATGTACTCATCCATAGTCCACCCACCTCCATCCCCTTGGGATTTTGGATTCACCACCTCACCCTGGTGATACAATTCTATTATTAAATAGATATCGTCCACTTCGATCCTCAGTGGTTTCCCATAAAGGTTGAATGCCTCGGTCTATGGATCCCAATATTTAATCAATATTTGGAGCAACCTCACTTGGGCCCTCATACATTTTATGGACCAAAAATTATAAAGCCCACATCTCTGCAAAGTATTTTGGGCCCTTACATCTCTTTCTATTGTACCATCAACCTCTTCATTCTCCCTTTCCCTCCATTCAATCACCATCCTGCAAAGGAAACACCAATTTTTGACTTAATTTCTTCAAAAAACTTGCTCATGGAGTTGTACGTGGGCTACCCTTATGACAATTATATATAGGGCATCTATTATTCGATAAATTGGTGAATGTGGACATAAACTAATCTCCCTAGATCCACCTGGATATAGAACAAAACAAGACAAGACATGATGCTTTCCCTAAGTTTCTATCATTGAATTTGCAATCAAAGAAGGAATGGATGACATACCTTAATATATCGCTTCCTTATATCTTTGTTGTCCCTGCTTCGCTTCAGTTCTCTTGTGAGATCAAATCTGCAATAACAAAAACCAACCAAATTGAAAGCAACAATATTAGATTCAATGAAAACCTATGCATATTATCAAGTAATTATGCAATAAAATAAAGATAATTCTATGGGAAAGAAACATGCCATTGTATTATATTAGATAATAGGAAGAGAGATTACAATCAGATGCCTTGATGTCATAAGGTTCCTTCCAACAGTTCCTTTCTTCCCACACACTTCTTGCTGCAATGGATTATGATACTGTGTATCTGATAGCTATTCACAATCTATATTGACAAAGCAAAGCTCAAAGCGAACACAAATTTCCCAAGCTCAATCCAACTAACTTCCTCCATGAGAGCTCCTCTCCTTTTATAAGTTGAAGAGGATAAGGTGAGGAGGTTAGGATTATCCCACTAAATCATTAAAGTGAGTAAGATCCAAACCATTTGGAGGCCACCTCACCATAGAAGCTTCTCCTTATAGAAGCATCAAGAAGACGCTCATTTTTCCCACATACGAAGGCCGTCACACCCTAGCTATAGTGCAGTCTGCGGAAACTAGGCATTTCCGCACCCTGTGTATATAGAAGCCTACGGAAATCCTCCTTAATATGGTTTTTATAAAGGAAAATACAACTTCTTCTCTCAGGGAAAGTTCTTCTCCCTTCTTTCTTCAGGAATTCAGGCCCCCTCTGAAGGAAACAAATAGGTTTACATCATTAACAGTCATAAGGGTGACAAGAATAATGTGTAATAGAGAGCCCCCCAAAGTATGAATTAGAATAGAGTGATATATGAAATACTTTGTCGAGTGTGTGTAGGGAACAAGGAACATGTCGGTTGGAAACCTGCCAACAAACAAGGAAATATAGTACAATAATATATCATCACTGAGGTAGGAATTCCCATACTTAGAATACAAATGACTCAAAGCATAAATACCAACACGCGAAGATCCATGTCAAGTAATACAGGTAATAGCCACCAAACATACACTGTGGATCCATGCCATTATGACTCAAATCTAAACATAGCCATCAAAAATACACTATGGATATATGTGTTAAAGACTCAAATTTGAACATATCCATGAGACATACAATGTAGATCTATGCAATAGTACAAACTGAATATACTCCAACGCAACCTGAATTTGTGAGAAAAGATTTAGGGTCTTCATCTCCACCACTCTATAGTACGAATATAACCATGTGAATACATGTGATGAAGTCGAACATGGTAGAAACCACTTTATTATCAATCATTAGTGAATACTATTAACAAGTGTGAGGGAAATCACCAATAATGTCAATGACTCCCAAGGTACACTAATACAATCCAATGAATGTGAATCAATGAGTTGAGGTTGAACACTTGGTGGAATCTCTCAATCAGGGGTCAATAAGGAAAACCCACTATCGAAAGTGAGGAAACCTAACATTGAGGCATGCAAGTTCCAAGGTACCAATTAGTTTATAAATCTAATTCCTAGATAATGAGTTGAAGTCGACAGGAAAAGACTCATCATGGGAGGGCCTTAATGTATCCCCCATCAATGACACAAAATGGGTAACAAGATTTGAAGTAGATAAGAGTAACCAATAACTCAGGATTGACTTAGGAATGGTCGACGCAATAGAAGGCTTAAGGACCATATAAATGGCTGACACAATAGAATGATTTCTGGTTTAGACTTCTTTTGAACATATTGACGACATGACAATTGTCTTAGAAACACTGACTCAACAACAGGGATCACAGACCAATTTGTAATCTTATAAAGGAGTATGATCAAGAGACAAGAGGATTTTTCAACCTAAACATAAGGTGAGTGAAAGGGTGTCATGTTCAAAAGCGACTCTTCCATGGAATACAGGTTTAGGAAAATTTCTTTCTCATTTTTTCCCCCACCATTTCTGGTGAGTACCTCTTTATTTTTACACAAGCTTGAGGAGGATAACATATGATTGAATTGTAAGTTCATCCTTTGGATGAGTCCTTTAGAGTATGTTTAGCGAACCCTAGGAAGGAGTGGTTCGGTCCCATATGGGTCTTTCGATGCTTGTTTAACGAGTCCAAAGATAGAAAAATCAAGGGTTTTTCATGTTTAGAGAGTCTGAAAAACACTTAAAGAGAACTCTCTTGGTTCATTTTTCATAAAGTAGTTTGATGAGACCGAAAAAGAGATAAAATATTGCCCAACAGATGTTTTCTTCAAATACTTTAACGAGCATGAAAAGAACAAGGTCGCTTAGCAATCTTTTCATGCTTAGAGAGTCTAAAAAGAGCATAAAGGGAACTCTAGGGGGTTCCTTTTTTGTATAAACTTTACGAGTCCTAAAAAGTGATAAAATTATACTCAGTTACATTATCACGTATTTACGAGCACGAGAAAGAATAAAGACTAAGCTCGGTAACTTATTCTCCTGTATTTATGAGCATGAGAAAGAACAAAGACTAAGCTCGGTAACTTATTCTCATGTATTTACGAGCATGAGAAAGAACAAATACTAAGCTCAGTAACTTATTCTCATGTATTTACGAGCATGAGAAAGATCAAAGACTAAGCTCGGGATTGTTTTCATTTTTACACAATCTTTAAAACAAAACAAAACTATGCTTGGGATAGATTTTATTTTTTCACAAGCTTAAAACTAAACAAAACTATGCTTGGACCTGGTTTCATTTTTACACAAGCTTGAAACAGAGGAAACTATTCTTGAGGTAGCTGGTTTCACTTTTACACAAGATTGAACCATAGAAAACTATGCTTGTGACTTCCCAATGCATGGTTGGTACCTAACCCCCAGCTTAAGAAGATAGTGGCTCAACTTTAGCATGAATTCCAAAGGCTAGAAGCAAACTCCCCCCCAAGCTTTGTTTCATCCAACTGCAAAGGTGAATGAAAAGAAGCTTCAAATACTAGATGAAGGACTTGACTCGAAACAAAGAGAGGGAATTTGTTTCATTTTTTTTATGAGCTTGACACAAGATAAGAACTATGCTCGAGACTCTAGGTGTAATCCCTAGATCGTTGTTTCATTTTTTAACGAGCTTGACACAGAAACAAGAACTATGCTCATAACCTTTGTTTCATTTTTTAACGAGGTTTCCATAGAGAAGAAAAACTATCCTCATAACTGGTTTCATTTTTTAACAATCTTGAAATCAAAAAACCGTGCTCAAAACTCTCCCCTTAATCACGGCTTCCAAGAGGACAATGCTCTGGAAGGACACCATGTCAAGGGACAAAACTCAGTCATGGATTCCAAGAGATCTTCACTGGACGGAAAAAACATTCTCTGGAAGGAACACATGTCAAGGGTTGCGATAGGGGGACGGACATCAAGCTCTAAAGACCCTATCAAAGAGATAACCATGTCAACTATCGGATTTAGGTCATAGGAGACTGAGCTTATAGTGAGAGGCTCATCTTCATCGCTAGCTGAAGACATGAGAGACAATGCCACATAATTGACCTATAGCAAGGGTGACACCAACTGCATATAAGAACCATTTAGGGAGGTCATTGAGGTCAAGTCAGGACCAAAAAAAGAAAGTTGATAAATGGTCACAATTCTTCCATCGTGAGGGAAAGATATCACACGAAAAAGAGTGGACACAATAGATTTCATGGCATAGACATAATCTCACCCAAGGAGTAAAGAAAAATACAAGGGGTCCTGGACTACCATGACATCAATAAAGATAGTTTTCCCTCCCAAAGTTATAGGAAACTGAGGAAGGGTCCCTAAAGGTTGACTGGTTCTTCTATTAAAAGATAACAGATTCTACGTAACCGGCACAAGCTGAGGACAACCCAAATCTTTCCAAGCAAAAGAGGACAAAATACCGATAGACGCACCTTCATTTTATCAGTGTCTGAGGAACGTTCTGACCACAAACCTGCACTGTGATCTGGAAAGGAATGTGAGAAGGAAGACAAGGTCCAGTTAGCACACCCTAATCAAAATGGATGGCCTCATTACTTGGAGGGGGTTCCACGAGAGAAGGAGGAATACCCCCTGGCATGGTAGAGTCTGTATCAACGAGAAAAATGTGGGTAGTATCAGGTTTACTCTTGAGAGGGAGAGTAGGATCAACTGATAATGACATCAAATCGACCACCTGGGTTTCATTCTCCAAGGGGAGAATGGGATCGATGGGTGGAAACAGATCGACCACTTAGGTTTCACTCTCTAACGGGAGAGTGGGATCAACTGAGGATGGGATCGGATCGACCACTTTGTTAACTGGTTCAACTAAGAACGTGACCATATTGACGACATGATCAACCGGACTGACCGACGAAGGGACCGGATTGATCATTCCATCAACTACAGGTCATTTGAGAGTAATCTTGTGATAAGCAGCTGGAAGTTGAGGATGTGAAACAGTCATGTCTTCTAGGAATTTCGAGGCTTCTTCCATATGAGGAAAAAGATGATTTAGATGACTCCCTTTGCATAACATACATGGTAACTTGGCTCTACTTTTCTTCTTCCCAACAGGATCTTGACTAATTAACGGGAGGTCATCAGCATGTTGTTCAGAGGCTGATGACATGGGCTGGTGAGGGTGTGTAGACCATGATTCTATAACCTTGGATAGACCAGGGCAATCCTTAAGAAGATTGCTACCCTTCCAAATCCTACAAAGGTACTTGGGCTTACAGGTAGTTTGGGTGTTTTTGGCATCATCAATAGTCCTAGCACGATCAATAGTAACTGGTTTTTTTCCAACATGTCTGACAGTGGTTGGAACTTTGGACCCTTTCTTATTTTTCTTCTTCTTATTCTTCCTTTTCTTCTTCTTCTTATCCATCGAGTTACTAGCTTCAAATCTTTCACTCGGTGAAGAAGATGAAACGGAAGAAGACCTTGCAAGTGAAGAAAGCGAGGAAGATCTTACTGGTGAAGGTGGTCAAAGATCAACATGAGTTTGATGTTCTTGAGGGGAAGTTCTTACGACCAAATCACTTACTGCATTCAGGATTACCTGAGTGGAAAACAACCACACCGACAATCCAATCGTGAGACCTAGAAGGCTCAAAGTAGCGATATGAGGAGGACCAATGTTTCCATAAGAAAGAAAAACAAAAGGTTCCCCTAGAGCAGGGATTCCTTCATTGGTAATTTCGGGAACTAACACCATTAAAATAAAGATCCAATCTAGATTCCACTAGGAAAAACAAACAACACACACTAAAAATATAGTAAGCAAGCAAGCAAACAAAACCTTCTCACAATGAGCTCACTAGTTGGTGATGAAATCCAACGTCGCGGGAACAAAGTAAGAAGGGGCTGAGCTAGAGTGGGTGGAAAATTTAGTTTGACAACCTGCTTAACGTACTTACACCCTGGTGCAAGCTCCCGCACATAAACGTGGGTATACCCTCCAAGGAGCCCGAGTGAGTTTGGCCAACGTCGATTCCCGGTACAGTGAAGACTTGCCCCTCCACAGTCACCTTGTGTAAAGACCCTAAAGAGATAGGCCACTAAGGTTACCAATTACTATAGTGATGTCTAGGGAAATAGTCGACAGTCTGATCCACGCACAAAGGCAGGGTATATAGCCCAAAATCAACTCGAAATGCTTCCATTCATCATTGCGGGTATACCTTTCAAGTGACCCCTATAATACACGCAATATCTACACTAATACCAACAAAGCAGGGTGAGTAACTATGTCGGTCTCAATGCGACCTTGTGATTGAATCTTGTGTTAGAAGGGATTCTCAGGACAAAATGCAATAAGTGGATTTCACTGCTCCCTAACGCAAAATTCTATGTTTGTTTGCACCTTTGGAAAGTTATCTTTCACACCTATTCCAAAGCCCTACAACTAATCTAATGTAGGTTTGCTACCAGAAAATATAAAAATTTCTAATAAATTTTTATAAGCGCTTGATTTTTAAGGCTATTTTTACTCAAGAGGAAAATGGTGTGGACAATATGGTGTTTTGATCGACTCGAAAGTTATGCAAAGAGATGAAGATGCAATCTTTTCATTTCAATGAAAGTTATGCTACGAGAAGGAGAAAACATTTTATCATTCCCACATGTATAATGTCCCAAAATTTTAATAAGCTCATCAATATCAATATCTTCAAGAAATGAGACAAAGAGACTATACACCAATACA
>ML800761.1:222497-266710 GCA_009831015.1 Picea engelmannii
GGGGGGGGGAATTTTCAGAATTCAAGACCAAAAAATGCCAAGAATCATGCAATTTCACTACTTCAAATGAAAATATGCCCCCAAACTAATATAACGCAAGAAACAATATTTTTTCTTTCAAAAAGACGCTAAAATAAAGAGCGATTTCCTCAAAACAAAAAGCAACCCAAACTAAATTTCTCTTTTAACATGAATTATTCAAAAAAAAAATGTTCTTTCACTAAACAATTCTAAATAAAAACAATGCTTTGTAACAGAAAGACACTCAAAGCAAGAGACCAAATCGTTCAAAAGAAAACAAAGAAAATATGGCTAAATGCAGTTTCAAATCTATCAAGAAGATTGTAAACATATCATAATCAAACCCAAAAATTCACCCCAAAACCAAAGCTAAGGTCTGGGCAAGAAGAAAACTATCAAAAATCAAAATTTTCACAATTTTTGTAGGTTGTAGATAACACAGTGCTGAAATCCCTGATTTCCGCAGGCCAGATATGGGTAGGGTGTGGAGTTTCCGTACTGGTCTAAGTAGGTAGGGTGTGGAAATCCTAAGTCGCCACATTGTCCCTCAAAGCAAGGTGCGGAAATCAAACAAAAAATGGAAAAAATTAAAATTAGGAAGGTTTTCCAGTGAATTTTAATAGTCAGAGAATCAAGTTGGATCTCTCAGTGACTCAGAAAACAAAAACCAAGAAAACAAAGCAAGAAAGAAAGACAAACTAGGAAAACAATATGTTCCCTAGTGGAGTCACCAATTTTGTTATTGGGTAAATCGGTCAATGCAGACATAAACTAATCTCCGTAGATCCACCTGGATCTGGAACAAAACAAGACAGGACATGATGCTTTCCCTAAGTTTCTATCATTGAATTTACTATCAAAGAAGGAATGGATGACATACCTTAATATATTGTTTCCTTATATCTCTTTTATCCCTACTTCACTCTGGTTCTCTTGTGATATCAAATCTGCAATAACACAAACCAACCAAAGTGAAAGAAACAATAGTAGATTCAATGAAAACCTATGCATATGATCAAGGAATTATGCAATAAAATAAAGATAATTTTATGGGAAAGAAACATGCCACTGTATTATATTAGATAATAGGAAGAGAGATTACAACCGGATGCCTTGATTTCGTAAGGTTCCTTCCAACAGTTCCTTGCTTCCCACGGACTTCTTGCTCCAATGGATTATGAGATTGTGTATCTGATAGCTACTCACAATCTATATTGACAAAGAAAATCTCAAAGCCAACAAAAATTTCCCAATCTCAATCCAACTAACTTTATCCATGAGAGCTCCTCTCCTTTTATAAGTTGAAGAGGATAAGGTGAGGAGGTTAGGATGATCCCACTAAATCATGAAAGTGAGTAAGATCCAAACCATTCAGAGACAACCTCACCATAGAAGCTTCTCCTTCTAGAAGCATCGAGAAGATGCTCGTTTTTCCCACGTACGAAGGCTGTCACACCCTAGCTATAGTGCAGCCTGCGGAAACTAGGCATTTCCGCACCCTGTGTATATAGAAGCCTGTGGAAATCCTCCTTAATAGGGTTTTTACAAAGGAAAATACAACTTCTTCTCTCAGGGAAAGTTCTTCTCCATTATTTCTTCAGGAATTCAGGCCACTAACCCCTCTGAAGGCAACAGATAGGTTTACATCATTAACGGTCATAAGGGTGACAAAAATAATGTGTAACAGCATCATATGCATGAGACATTTTTATCTTTCCCTCGTACATGAGTTCGTGTATGCGACCCAATGAATTGTAGCCCGCATACACCCTAGTTTCTAAATTATGGTATCTTATACTAAAAAATTGGACACTAAAACTAGAAATTTAACCATTGAAATGAAAGAGGATAACATGAGTACTTACTTGGTCTAGACGGTTTGGAATTCCATCAATGATTGCTCTTGGAATCTTCGATGGAATATCGTGGGTAAAATGGCCTAAAATGCACTATGGGGGTGAAAGAACTCAAATGATATGGTAAATGTCATGTTTTTAACTATTTGAAAAACATTTTCATCCAATTTCTATAGTTTTTTTCCCTATCTTTCATATTTTGGAATCCAAGTGAACTAATTGAGCCGTAGAAGACCTTGTTTGAAGTGGTCTTGTCTAGGGTTTCATGTATTTATGGCACTCTTCACCTCATTCGTGCCTTCAGCAGGTATTTACCATCACTGGCATATAGGGTAGGTTTTCACCCCACTTTGCATTTTTGCATTATCTTATGACCATGATTTGTATGCCCTAGGTATGAACCCATTTGGTAGCGACACAAAACTTTCTTGCTTCTATTAGAAGTTTCTTTATTAAGTGGTAGAGACTTACCAAACATGGGTACCCTAGTTAGAACACTTTTATCATTTGGTGCCCATGCAGAAATTACTCCATAGGTATGGGAGTCTCTTATAGTCCCAATATGAAGTTGCATTCAAACCTCATTGATCTAACTAAATATAATTTTGACCACTACTTATGGGACTCCCACCGAGTCTTGGTTAAGCTCTTTTCCGAATCCCCAAAAAATGAAACGATTGTTGAGTGAACTTGCCTCTTTCACACTCATTAAATGGATTTGAAAGGATGTATATTTTGGTATAATTTTAACCCTTTTCCAGGCCAAATAGACTACTTAGAAAAAATGAATACTCTACTTGCCATTAGCTAGAAGAGTTCTCTTGGGTATTATTTTATACTTTTTTAGGCCTAGGGGACTAAATCTATGAAAAAGCAAATTTTTGAGTTAAGTTGTAATTGCATCCCATTATCCTACTTGCATTGTTGAGCCTGATGTAAGATCCCTCTTTCTCATTATAATCCATTTTTCCCAAACAATTATCATCATTAGCCAAGCAGTTCCTTCAATATATCCTTTGCATCTTGAAATCCCTTTACCCATAGAGGAAACATCCCCATGGGTGTCAATGTCCCGCATGCACTTCCATTAACTAAGCATAGGTGTGTTCCATTTCCTGGAAATAGTTGCTTACTCACGACACTTGTTTCCTCTCATGTATCATAACATTTCTTTTCCTATGAAAAAACAAAAAATACGGGTGAGAAAAGAATATTATCTCCTATCATAAGCAACTGTGTCACCTTTGAACATAACAAAAATTCTTGAGTCCATTTTACCCAATGTTTGGATTTAGCATGACCTTAGGAAGATGAGATTGTTACTTAGAGTATACTCCTCTGACTAGTTACTCTTCTAGTCCCTATGGAAAGTTTATTGATGCCTCCTGCGTCACAAAAAATTTTCAATGATAAGTGTTAAGTCTATGCTTCCTGAGTTATTCATTTGTCTCATGCTCTCATTCAAAGGAAGTACAATATTGTATCAGCCATTCCTCGGAACTCCTTGACATTGCATGTCGGCCATACCCTTATAAGTGAACCTCAAAATCACATGAATTTGTTGTCCTACATTGCACCCTGAGCATACTTTAATCATTGGTAGGTGACCTTGAACCTAACAGATGAAATATCTCCATTGGTCATTGACTAGGGTGTTTCCCTTGTGTTCAATGACAAGAAATATATTCACACATTGGGATTCATGCAATCTTGGATTCCATTATACCATATTGGTGGTTTCCTTGCCTTTTTCAAGATTTTTCATTATTGGTTGCTAGTCAAAGGGTCTCTTTCATGTATTACTTGCATCTGGTGCACAAGAGAGATGCACATGGTCATTAGTTCGTGAACATCCTATCCATCTGAGCTCTTCCTAATAATCAATATATTTCTTTGCACCTCGCACTGGATGATGAGATATGACTTAATTCTCTCCTTTCAGTGGGTTTCCTTCCATCGACTTCAACTCATCTCTCTTGGAATTGAGATCTATAGTTTTATGAGTACCTAGAGGCTTGCAGTCATCAGTGGAAGGTTCTCCCACCATCGACAATTGGGAATACATTAATGTCTCATTATCGATGGATTTTTCAAGTATTTGACCTCAACACCCTTATTCACATTTGTGGAATGTACTCAATGCCTTGACACCTACTTTCATTATTGGTGGGTTGTCTCACATTTTTTAATAGTATAACTCAATGACCGGTAATCAAATGAAGCCTCATTGTGTTCAACTTCAACCCCTTTATTCACATGATGTAGACTTGCACCTTTGGAAGATAGTGTAGAAGACCTCCAGTTATCAATATCATATCTCATATATGTTTTTGTTTTTCATCGGAGAAATAACTATATGACTTCAATGATAATGGAAGATCATATTGTACTCCATTGTATATATATATATATATTTAGTTGATTTTGAGACTGGACTCCATTGTGTCTTATTCATGACTAGGACAACCTATGGCATGTCTCCACCTTGAATTTCCTAATCATGGCCATGAACAACTAATTGATATATATCCACATGGATCTGTAGTGTAATTCAGTTGGTATCCATGTGTACAGAGTCAAGATGAATTGTAATATTCTCATGAGTAACTAGTTATTCCATCTGGTTCCTCATTACTCCACTTCTGGAAATTATAATGTATTTTGGCCATCGTATTTTCTTCTCTGACCTCACACATTAGGGGGAATTTGTTATAGAAATGTTTTCCACAATCCATGCATATTTATTTTATGTCCTTCCATTTCCCTCTACAGACTCACATTACCCCATTTTGTTCACTCCAGAGATAAAAATACAAATTTTTATCCATATACGTGGGTCACAGTTAGACATCTCACATATATGTCAGTTTCTCCATTACAACCTATGTACATTGGGTTTTGTGCTCAAAAATTAAAAATATGTCAGGTTTCCACGCCATGTCACACAATCCATGATCCTTGACCTTCCATATATTGGAAACGCTCTGACTCGAACCTTCAATTCAATTTGGAGGTGTTGGTTTCTTATCTTAATTATACCTCTAACATGATTTGACCTAGGTTCAGGTCTACTAGGGATCCAACAAAGCCTATAAAACTATTGACCTTCCTATTAAACTAGAAGGCAGCTCAGCACATAGAGTACACTATGCAATCTCACCCGAGATAGTCTTAATGGGTGATTGCAATACTCAAATTCTTGTAGTATAGGACTGAATGGGGATCTATGAATTGTGAGTTGTGAATTCTATCTGATTATTATAGCAATATATCATTATTATTATTCATGTATGTAGCGTAGTTAGATCCATTAAGTCATTCATACATCATTCTAACAACTATTTATTGATAGTAAAAGGGACACAAACATCCAATCACATAACACAAGTTTTACCATGGTTCACCCCCTCCTAGGCTATATCCACAAAGATCTGGCTCTCAAGATATTTTATTAATGTGGTTCCAAAGCTACAGCGTCACGCACTTTACAACTTGTCCTCAGTCGGGTCGAGATCTATTATGAGGTGGACTAGATTACACCAAGCTCCTCAACCTATGATCTAACCCTCAAGATCTACCCTTATGACCCTCTATAGCTCAATAGCTTACAAGACGAGATCTGATTGCAGTTGTGTTACAGACTAGTTACTCCTTCTCATGTGAGTAATACTCAATAATCAGGATTTCCTCCCTCCTAGACCTCCTAGGTATTTATTTATATGTGTTTTTGGCTCATCATCCATTACATTCTCTTACCAAAACCCTAACCTAGTTAGGTCTTATTCATGTTTGCCTTGCACTCTTTCCTCCTCTGCATGTGCGTTTTCCTTTTTTCCATTGCTTTTCCTACCAGCTATCTTTCTTTCCCATCTTTTTGCATGCATGCCTCACATGCCTCTTTGCCAACTGTATTTCCTCCACGTCATTATTGTTCCCCAAAATGGGATTGTGTCCAACAGGCCCCCAACACTAACATTGTGACTCATCCTCAGTCACTTTCTTACTTGTGAAGCTATCACTACCTACTTCCTACGTTTGTTACTGTCTGTTGAAATGCGTCATACATTTATGTTATCTGCTGGCACTATTAGTGAGCCTGACTACTTTTTTTGGCCATAACGGTGACCACCTGCTTCATGATAGGAGATTGTAAATTATCTCCTCCCTCATACCTGATCTATTCAATGCTCCGCTTAGCTACATCACTCTCCATGACCATCTGCTCTACCTTTTTTCGCAGGGGCTCCAATAGCTTATGTCTTGTTGTCTTCTATGCTTGCAGTGCTTTCTCTTCCAACTACAGAGCCTTCACTTCGGTGGCATTCCTAATCTTCTCCAGCAATGACACTATTTTTTGTCGTTGCTTCACCTCCTCCATTGTTGTGTGGAGTTTGTTTTTCTTTTCTTATAGTTCTTGGAGGCTTCCAGCCTCTAGGAGGTGATTCCATAGTTGTGCGATCTTTTCTAATAGATCAGTGACTATTTGTATGCTTCAGTCGATGTCCTCAGCAACTATTGTTGCCTCGTGTTCTCACTGCGCTCTGAATTTTGTGGGATTATTAGGTGTGACACACTCCTCTAGCTCTTTAATTTTCTCTTTATATTGTTGTATAGTCTTCTCTATCCTTCGCGGCTTCTCTTCCAAATACATTGCATCCTCATTTGTGTTATCGGGGATGGATTGAAATAGTAGGTGGATCTGAGTCTCCATCTCCTCTACTTTTTGTTGTGCTCTCTCTTTCCATTATGCTTCTAGGTTTAGAGCTTCCTTCATCATGATTTTTTCTATCTGGGCTACCTGTATATTCATCACGTCTTCTCTTTATTTGGACTGAATCTCCTGCACAATGCTTACCTGAAGTTTATACAGTGCCCATTTTGGAATATTGGCCAATGCCACGTCCAACACTTCAATGTCCTTTAGGGGTTTTTGTGTTGTCTCTTCATCAAGAAATATCATCGCAAGTGTGATGATGAAATTGGCGCTCACCTACGCTACAAATTTCACTATTTCATACACTGGCACTCCTTCCTTAGCATGGATGGGTGTTTCTTTTGGTGCCTATGTTGCCCTGATCCTTAGCTTCTCCAATGTAGTTTTTACTTCTTGCACTTGATCTGCAATCAAAGCCTTGTGCTTCTCCTCATTCTCCCACACCTTGGCTAGTATTTCCTCGACTGTTGTCGCCACTAACTCCACATCATCCTGGGTTAGTGATATATGGCACTGTGGTTTGTGGGTCATCGCCTTCTTTCGACCACCATCATTTTTCTCCCCTAGCATCTTTTCTTCCTCGGGAATATCCTAGGTCCCTGTCTCTAGTTCTTCCTCTTCATAGATCTCATGTGTCCCTATGCCTATTTCTTCTGCACGTGCTTCTTCTGTTGAATGTGTTGGTGGTTGTTCTTCGTGCGGTGGAGCCCATGTAGGGCCCCTTGGTGGTCTGTTATGTGTTCTAGGTTTATTCTTGGTTGGGGTGCTTCCCCCCTCTTGACCTTGCATACTCCTGTTTCTGGTTTTGGCCCCGTTGGTTCCTATTTGGTTCTTTTTTTTTTGGTTCTTATGGTGCAGTAACTTTCAAGTTGCAGGTGGTCGATTGTCCTTGTATAGCTTCAATAGACTCCCATTGATCATGCCCCTCAATTTTTTTCCTTCCAAATCCTTCAACTTTACAACTCGGGAATCTGTGAGAGTCTTGACCTCATATGGTCCCAACCAATTCATTCTGAACTTCTCTGGATGTTGAAAAAACTTGTTGTCATATAGTAGGACTATCTCTCCTTCCTTGAAAGTTTTTCTTTTGATATGTCGGTCATGCCAAGATTGGTCCCTTGATTTCTGTAATTCTTGGTGAAAGCCTGCTAGAATTCTATATTCTTCCATGCTCATCATCTAACTTAACCTTTCTTTTAATGCACCTCGCTCTGTCATGTTTGTAATTTTTGCGACACACAGACTTGGTACCAAGAATTCTAATGGCACTACTGCTTCTTGTCCATACACCAATATCAATGGTGTCTTCCCTATCAACTTCTTACAAGTAGTTCTATATGCCCATAGTACCACTGGTATCTTTGAATCCTAGTCGTCCCTATTGACATTGCAAATCTTGGTTAGGGCATTCTCTAGAATCTTGTTGAAGGCTTCCACTGTTCCATTTTCATGAGGGAGGTATGGCATACTTTTCTGATGGTAGACCTTGAATTCTTCAGTCAGAGCTCTGATAGTGCTATTGATAAAGTGAGTCCCTTGGTCACTCATTAGAATCCTTGGGCATCCAAATCTGTTGATCACATGTTCAAAAAGGAAGTGTGTTGTTGTCTTTTTGTTGCAATATTTAACTAGTGCTTCCTCAACCCATCTTGAGATTTATTTTGTCGCAATGATGATATATCATGCACATGACCTTCTTACGGGTGGGTGAATTGGTCCAACAAAATCGATAGCCCATTTTTCAAACACTTGTAGCATTAACTGTGGGTGTAAGGGAATCTCATCTCGTCTGTTTGGTTTCCCAACCCTCTGAAAAATGTCACATTGTTGGCAGTATTCCTTTGCATCTCGATGAATATTTGGCCACCATAATCCTGCACGTAGTACCTTCTGTGCAAAATATTTTCCTACATAGTGTCCTCCATCTATTCCTTCATGGGCTTCTGCCAATATCCTAGGACTTTCGTGTTCTAGCACGCACCTTCTCAAGATGTTGTCTTCCCCCATTTTATATAAGTCTCCTGCAATCAACTGGTAGTTGACTGCTCTAACAACCAGATTCTTCCTTTGCGTGGTGTTAAGTTCATGTGGCACATTCCCTATACTTAAATACTCAATAATGTCAGCAAAATAATCATCCATAGCCTGGACTGAAAATAATTGCGCATCAGGGAAGGTGTCCTCTAAGTTTGTAGGATCATCTCCATTGGTGACCCTTGACAAGTGATCAGGTACTGCATTCAGCTTCACTGGTTGAACTATGAATTCAAAGTCAAGTTCTTGAAACAACACTAACCATCGATAGATTCTCCCCCCCAACATTGGTTTGTTGACTAGGTACTTAAGAGTTGAATGATCTGTGAACATCTTAAAATGTTTTCCAAGTAGGTAATGCCTGAAATTTTGAAGTGCATACACCATTGCCAGAATTTCTCTCTCTGTAGTGTTGTAATTATGCTCAGATACTGACAATTTTCTGCTCGCAAATGTTATGGGATGGTCCAACTCCCTTGCTTATGGTTGCGCCATAATAGCTCCCAGGGCTATCGTTGATGCATATACATTCACATGGAATGTCTTCTCCCAATGTAGAAATACAAAGATGGGTGTTGTGACCATATTTTCCTTCAAGGTGTCCAACCCTTGCTGACAGTTCTCATTCCACTAGAATTTAGTATCCTTCTTGAGCAGTTTATCCATCGACGCAGTGATCTTCGCATACCCCTTTATAAATTTTTTGTAGTATCTTGTATGTCCCAATGTGGCTCGTAACTGGCTCACTAATTTCGGTGGTGGTAAGTTCACAATTACTGCAATATTTGCAAGATCCATGATCAAACCTTGGCTACATACTATGTGACCCAATAGAATTCCGAAGGGCATTCCAAATATACATTTCTTAATGTTCAAGAATATTTGGCATTGTCTGCATCTTTCCAACATCATCCTTAACACCTTTGCATGATATTTCAACAGGCTTTAAACTGCCCAATCATCCAAATATACCTCTAGAAATTGATGGATGAATTCTTTGAAGGAAGCAATGACTACACTGGAAAAAATTGTTGGTGCATTCTTCAGTCCAAAAGGAATGACTATGTACTGGTAGGATCTCCATTTTGTTTCAAAGGTAGTCTTGTATCAATCTTCTGGTGCTATCTTGATTTGGTGGCAGCCTGAGAATCCATCGGTGAAAGAGTATGCTTCCCGACCTCCCACATTTTCTAGGAATTCATCTGTAAAGAGTGTAGGGAAGGGGTCATGTAGGCAAGCATCATTGAGATTTATCAGATTTACACAAATTCTTATGCCTCCTTGCTTCTTCTCTTGAACTACCATGGGGCTTATCCATTCTAATTCTTCTACTGGTTCTATGATTCGTGCTTCCATTATTTTTTCAATTCCATCTCTTACTTTTTGCTTCTATATGGGATTCAATATGTAAGGCCTTTATCTGATAGGTCTTGCCTCCAGTTTGAAAGGGATCTTTATCTCTCCAGGATCTTTATCTCTCCAAGTTATCCTGCAATACCTTTCATTTCTATGAAGTTTGTTGGGAACAGGTCATTATACTCACACAGTAACTTGGTTATCCTTTCCATTGTTTGTTCATCCCAGTAATCTCCAATGATAGCCATTTTGGGATTTTCAACTGTCCCAATGTTGAATTTCTTCACCTTGATCAGCGCAGCAATTAATTCTGATTCTAGAGGTGGACCTTCCACTTCTCTTTCACCTTCAAATTCCTCAATCTAAATATCACGTGAATCATCTTCATCTGGTATTTCTTCCTGCACATGGTAGCATGACAACATTTCTTTCATTGTCTGTATGTTATGTTGTTGTTGTTCTGTTATGAGTTCAACTTCTGGGTCTTTAATGAATATCACCCCTCTTATTTGTGTAAGTGTTACATCTATATTAGGGTTCTCATGCTCAAATGAGAAAGTGACTGTAAAGTTATTTTGTAGTATTGTCCAGCTCTTAGTTCCTCTCCGCAATTCTTGGTCTATATACCAGTTTTTTGGGATGCCCTCTAATGTGTGTACAAAATGATGAGGCCATTCCTTTGGGGGTGTCATTTTCCACAACACTCTACACTTCTCCAAATGTTCCGCTAGTGCCCCCTATCCATCATATTTCTGTTGTTGGTTGCTTCTTTGTTCTGCGCCAAATTGAATGCACAGTAACCGCTTACATTGGTACCAGTCCTTGATTGTTTCTTTGTGTGCACCCCACCATATTGCAGGTATCCTTAAGTGTGATGTTGGGAGATAACAATATTTGGATGTCTGATACTTCCTCCTCATATTTCGTTAGTAATTCTTCCAAGTCGTTTATTCCATGGAAACTTGGAGGTTCTCTCATTTCTATCCCAACCAACCTTACTGCGTGGTATATTCATTTGCATCTTCTGATTGAGACCTCATGTAGGCATTGCTACCAATTCTCCAGACATGTGTCTAATTCAGAAGCACATGACGTTATATTTCTCCAGCTAAGTATACCATCAACAGTTGGATTAATGTAATCTTCGATGTGTGCGGTGATCCGGTACAACTGGTTAATTTCTTCCAGATCTAACATGTTGGTTCGACAAATATTTCATCTTTAGATGGATCTAGGGGCACGATAACCCTACATTCTCCTTAATCAAATGTCATCTTCCTGGTATTCAGGTTGATTATAGCCTAATTTTCAAACGCCCAATCCAATCCCAGTAATGCTATATATGGTGTTGTGTCATCCACAATTTCGATCACTTCAAAGTCTGCCTTAGTGCGCGCTCTATCCAGATCTATTGCCACTCCTTTCAGCCTTCCTATTGTCCAAACTCTGTGTTGGTTTTCTAACTTCAGTTGGACTGGTAAGTAGCCTAAGGTAGGTTCTCCCATGCACTGCCATTTCTTTTTGGGTAACACATTCACTTCATATCCCAGAACTAATATCACATCGCCCATGTTAAAATCTCTGATGTTGGCATTCAATCTAAACTCTTTGTTGGTTCTCCTTCTAGTATGGAGGTGATTGAATGTCCTCTGTTTTAAATTTCCCTCAGATTTTGTGGTACATCTATCTAACAGGTTCTGTAATATTATAACAGATGATGGATCCTTAAATAATTGAATACAGGATTGCAAGAAAGTTTTAATACAACTTACTTGGTTTCTCAATTGGACTTCACTAGAATGGTCCAATGATGATGGCATTTCATACATGGGGACGTCTTGGGTATGTTGCGCGGTATATGTAAATGCAACATTCTTCTTAAGAAATTCTTGTCTGGCCTCCTTAAAGGTCTCATTTTCCTTTCTTGCATCAAATCACTTGGGTGGCTCGATATTCTTCTTAATCCACTGGTGTTGTACTGGTTTATGTTTAACCGCATCATCCCCTGTTTTAGCAACTTCACACGTCACTATGTTGATGTTCCTGCCATATTCTCTAGCTTCTGTAGAGATCCACTATAAGTTTTGATTATTCTGATTTTTTTTTCCTGTATCTTCCCCAACAGTGTTGTGAAATCATCTGTATCGTGACCTATTGTGAGACAATACATGCATGTCGCAAGTGGTAGTTGACATTCTCTTGCATAATTCCCTACCTATTGGCAATTATGGCACACTATTGGACCTCTTCCGCATCCAGAGCCTCCTCTTCCTTGTCCTCCTCCTATGTACCCAGCGCGATCTTCGCGCAGTGTATTGTATTGAGGTGCCTAATTATACTGTGGTTGTATAGTGTTATACTGTAGTGGCGCATTGTTATACTGCTGCGACATAGTGTTATACTGTGGTGGTGCCTGATTAAATTGAGGTGCAGTTTTCCCTATCGTCATTTCATCTTGCACCATGTATGTTTCTGACGTCCTTTCCCTCATCAGATCCATTGTTTTGTATTCTTTTTCATCGTGCCCTACTGACTTGCAAAAAGTGTAGTATGCATTATTTGCTACTGTCTCATATTTCTACATCATAGGACAATGATATGGATCATGCCCGTGTGTCTTGCAAATTTCACACTAGGGTCCTCCTATCGGCAATAGATTTGGCATCCCTATTGCCATATACTGCGTGAATGTTGGACATTCGTTCTTATGGTGCCCTTCTTTTCTACATGTGGTACACCAAACAACTTTGTGCTTGTCCTTTCTCTTATTCTAATTGAGTTGAAAGGTAACATTCTTTAGATCCTCCTTCAAATCCTCTATAGCTGGATCTCTCTTGTGGTGTTGATTCTCCTCCATTTGCAAGGCTGCTTGCAGAGCCTCTGCTTGATATTGGAATTTATGTTGTGTGAGTGGGTATTTCAGGTGTGGTAATAGATAATTCACAAACAGATGCCTATGTTGCATGCCTATCATTGCATACCTCAATTTCCCTTTCAAACATTTAAATCGTTGTTCAATTTCCTGAACAGATTCTCCTGGTTTTTGTCATATTTCTATCATCTCGTTCATGTATTAATCCTCTTAGCTCGACTTCTGGAACTCATTAATCAGCTGTCAATGTCCTTGTCATCCCAGGTGGATTGTTTATGTCTAGACTCATGTACCAGTCTAGTGTGTGATATCTTAGTTTCACAAGCTTAGTTTCTTCATTAGTGATCTATTTTTCTTCCCAGACCTTTGCACAAATAAACAAGTGTTTCTCAGGGTCTTATGCTGCCTCTTCTCAAAATTTTAGTAAATGAATGGTGGAATCATGTCCTGCCATCCTAAATGTTGAACTACTACCTTTGTGTGGTGTATATACTTGACTAATGCTTCCTGAACTGGCTACCCTAGTTTTTCGTGTTGTCTTCCTTCTCCCAAAATTCAGTTGTCTAAATAGTGGTGTTCTTCTTGGTGTGTTAGTCACACATGGGCTTATGAGTTCCACAGTGACATTAATATGGATAGGATTGGTGTCTTTGATTAACTCCATTGGGCCTCTCGTCTTCCTCTCATATGTTGTGCCCAAGATTTCCTCAATCTTCTCCATAGCCCGAAGATCCTCTACCTCATCTTCATCACTTTCTAAGCCTTCCCTTGTGGCTACGGCTCTCTTCTTGGTGTTCACCTTGTATTGGTAGGGTACTCCATTGCATTTTCTTCCAGATTTTTCCATGATCCGCTTGATCTGGTCATTGTCCATCATGATTGGGTCCAAGGCCTCCTCCTTCTTTCCTTTATGTCCTTCCATATCTCCTTTTCCTATTAGTGCTTCCCCCCTTCTCCCATGCACGCAAGGAAGTTTAGTTGTCTGACTCCAATGTCATTACACCTTTGTTATAGAAAAATATCTTAATAGAAGTATACAATGATATAATATACCTTCCTCGAGGGTCGCATAGAAACTCTTGCTCTATTGCATTGTATGACTTCATGGTATCTACTACAAATTATGTTATAAAGCATGCTACAATACTGTCAAGCCAAATATATACTTCGCGGTTATAACTACGCAATATGAACTGAATTCCACTCTGACTGTCAGATCCAATTTTTTGCATGGTTGTCTTTCAACCTCAATATCCACTCCTGCAATAAGTGTGGAAAATCACAAAAAAAAACTTCATGCAGATTAGAAAACACATATTTCTCAATATATTTGTGTGATGTTACTCTGGAGTTTCTGTTATCTTGATGCACAAACTCTAGCTCCTTTATTTTAAACCATCTCTCTATTTCCTCCTTCATGGGTCTCCAGGGTATAAACATTCCCTTCTATATTTTCATTCTTTTTGGCACTTCGGTCCCAAATCTGACATTCTTTTAACAGTTTTTCAAGAGATCAAACATTCTTTTAATAGATCTCATCCACTCAATCCTATGTTGTTCCAACTGGTAATGGAACCATTTGTTGTTTTCTTATCTTAGTTATACCTCTAACATGATTTGACCCAGGTTCAGGTCTACTTGGGATCCAACAAAACCTCTAAAACTATCGACACTCCTGGTAAACCATAAGGCAGCGCAATGCACAGAGTACACTGCGCAATATCACCCGAGATAGTCTTAATAGGTGATTGCAATGCTCAAATTATTTCAGTCTAGGACTGAATGAGGATATTTGAATTGTGCGTTGTGAATTCTATCTGATTGTTATAGCAATATACCTCATTATTATTCATGTATGTAGCATAGTTAGATCCATTAAGTCATTCGTACATCATTCTAACACCTGTTTATTGACAGTAAAAGGGATACTCACATCCAATCACATAACACATGTGTTATTTTGGTTCACCCCCTCCTAGGCTATGTTCACAAAGATCTGGCTCTCAAGATCTTTTATTATTGTGGTTCCAAAGCTACAACGCTACACGCTTTACAACTCATACTCAGTCGGGTCGAGATATATTATGAGACAGAATATATCACACTAGGCTCCTCAGACTATGATCTAACCCTAAATATCTACCCTTATGGCCCTCTACAACTCAACATATTACAAGAATGGATCGGATTACAGTTGTGTTACAGACCAATTACTCCTTCTCACGCAAGTAACACTTAATAATCAGACTCTCCCCCCTCCTAGACCTCCTAGGTATTTATTTATTTGTGTTTTTGGTTCATCAGCCATTACATTATCTTACCAAAACCCTAACCTAGTTAGGTCTTCTTGTATACTGGCCTTGCATGCTTTCCTCCTCTGCATGCGTTTTTTCCTTTCGTCCATTATTTTTCCTGTCAGCTGTCTTTCTTTCCCATATTCTTGCATGTGTGCTTCGCATAGCTTCCTGCCAATTGTATTTCCTCCACATCATGTTTGTTCCCCAAAATGGGAATGTTCCCAGCAGGAGGCTATAAATTGAGCCATATACAAGGCTTGAACACACATATCATTGAGAGCAAAGACACTATGGAGAAATTTCACTTCATATTGAGTTTGCAACCTTTTTTCCCTGAAAGTTTGAACTCTTTGTGTTCATCCCCAAGCTCTTCCTATCTTGAGATGGATAACCTCATTGACTCCTAATACTTGTGAGATTCCCTTTGTGGAGGATTGAAGTGGTGAATACCCAGCTGGAGGAACTTGGTTTCTCGGTTCCAATATGTGTTGCTACAAAAGTTTGTCACATATGTACTTATGTTGATCACATTAATAGAAACACTATTTTTGTGTGTAATTATATGTCTCAAATATTTACATCACTTTCCATGGGCATATTTTTTATACATTCAATGGATTATGCTAGTTTATATACTAACTTTCTATATAATTTATATATGTTTGTATATCTTGATTTTTGAGGACAAGTTGCACGCATCAAGATTTTTTTCATGAGCTCAGCCGAGGTCTTCTTTATATGTACGTAAGAGGTAGGATCTTATCCTTCTCTTGTTAGAATTTTCATTTATCTAGCATAATTGAGTTTAGAGTTGATTTCTAGGTGTCGTTTGATCTGTGTGTTTTACCCTTTGCCATAGATAATTTCATCGTAAAACTCTCTCTCTCCTCTCCAATTTTGGATCCATTATATTCCTCACCTCATCTCAACCACTTCTATATCCTCCTCAGTGGAACCATATCCTCTCTCACTTTTCCCCTATATTTTCATCCCCCCCCCCAAGTGCTAGGGGAGCCTACTCAACCATCCTATCAGGATCCATGTGCGTCAACCCCTTCGCCACGAACAACATATTTATCCAGAGTGGGATTTATTCTTGTATCCTTCTCCTAGGACATTCTATGAACTTTGTTTCATCCTCAATAAAAGAATAAGTGTACTCAACAACAAGGTCAATTATATACCTTTCCTTCACCCGAAAAAACATGAAATCAATGGCATGAGTCCATTTGTTGTCCAATGTATTCAACCTATAAAGTGTGAACCAATCCAAGACCAAAGGTTCTTTTTTCCTAAAAGAAGTATTAGTAGCAATATGCCTCTTCAACCATTCATACAATAGATAAGGAAATTCATCAAAGAAAATTCCATGCATATTAGTGTAGATATACCTATCCTTCCATTGCTTCACATTGACTTTGATACCTTGTGTTTCCCACCGATAAAACTCGTCTTCCTTTGCATTCAACCATTCTTGAATTTCCTCTAGAGATGGATACCACCTCATTCTTCACCTTCATCATTCAATACAAAACCTTAAGGTCTCGACAAGAGAACCATTTGTTGGTTTATTCTATGCTTACATGCATCTTTCTTAACGTTAGGGGGTTGAATACCTAGGCTTCATCCATAGTTGACAAACAGAAACCCCAAGGCATTGGTATATCAATCCTCAGCCAAAGACTGAAGAAGGTCTCACCCAAGATGCCATGATAATAATAGATACCATAGGGTCTTGTGTCAGTGATGAAGTATCAATTACATAAGAATCCATCTGGGTTGGAATTCATAAAATTCATTGCAATCTACTCAATTACTAACAACATATAAAAATATCTCATACATTGAATTTACACATGATCAACACATCATAAGACCAAAATTAATGCATCTTTATTATCTTCATTTATCCATTTATAGACATACATTAAGAAACTCGTCAATTGACAACAATAGAGCTCTACTTGTTAAATTTTTATATGAGATGATATGATAGATTCTATATGATGTATATGAGATTCATTATTGGTTCAGTATTATGATGATGAATGTGCCAAATATATAAATAACCTAAAGGCACATATAGTGACCATCCATGAAAGGGTGTGTCTCTAATAATTATAATAACTATTATTATTATTATTATTATTATTATTATTATATATTAATGTTAATGTTATTATATATATATATATATATATATATTAATAATATTATTAATAAATAATAATTATATTATTAATTATTAATATGGAAGAATTTCTTCCTGATGTTGTCCCAACATCAACACTCCACTCCCTATCAATGAGGGAGATATTTTACACCGTAAGCACCTCGAGTCCATAATACTATGCCTGGGCCATTCTCCTCAGTTTAATCAGCATGACCACTATGGAGATTGTTTGCCTGATGCTTCTAAATTCAACACTCCTTCTCAGCTAGGGAGACATTATGCATCACATGAAGATTCTTTATTTTGAACTATGAGGCCAACTTCCTCTTACACTTTCCAATGAGCCTTTGATGTAATAATATTTGGCATGCACCCAGTTGACATATACTTCTCCCACATAACACCTAGTTTATGTATACTTCTCCCACATAGCACCTCGGGTCTCCAATGGTCCTTTCCAAGTCACACAATTAAGGATAGATACCACACTCGGGTCATTATTCGTACCCAAGTTAGCATGTCCATATGACAGGAATTCATGATGCTAATACATAGATAACATCAACCCTTTGATCCATTCACCACTAGCCAAATTAGCATGGCTAATATTGTGAGTGAATATATCATCCTCCTCATCCAATTTAGCATGGCCCCTCTGGGAGAATGTATTCCTAATGCTAATAGTTGGATAACATGAATTCCTTCAGCCATTCACCACTAGCCAAATCAGCATGGCTAATACTGTGAGAGAATGTATCATTCTCCTCAGTCAAATTAGCATGACCCCTCTAGGAGAATTATTAAGAGGAGAATATATCTATGGATAGGGGTAAACCACAATAGGTGGAAATGATTGCAGAAATCAACTCTAATATCAGTTATGTTATATAAACAAATATGCTATAAATATAAGATAAAAGGCCTACCTCGTCCAGACGTTTGATGAAGTCCACCGTTGAGCACTTGACTCAAAGCAATACACATGCAACTTGTCCTCAACGACCAAGAAACGCAAGCATATGGTGATAATATATAATGTTAGCACATTCATTTTCATAATCCATCAACATTCATAAAAAATACGCCCATGGAGTAACAATTCATATATTTGCAAGATATTAATTGGACAAGAAAAGAGTATTTCTATTAAAATGTAATCAGCAGAAGTGAATGAATTACAAAATTCTATGTCGGCACATTTCATAACTGAGAAACTAAGTCCCTTCTAGTTGGGCTTCCACCACTTCAATCCTCCACCAAAGACAAGCTCATATAAGAGATACAAAGAGGTTCTCAATCATGTAGGGAAGATATCGAAGGATGAACAATGTGTTCAGACTTAAAAGGACAAAGGGATGTAGACTCAATATGAAGTGAATAATTTCTCCAAAGTAACTTTGCTCTCAAAGTTGAATTCTTCTCCTCTTTTCCATAACGTGGATTTGGCCCATTTGTATCCTTCAAGTGGAACTAAAGGGTCGATTCAGAACATTTCCAGTATATGGAAGGTCAAGGATCATGGATCGCGTGACGTGACATGGAAACCCAACACCATTTTTTTATTTTGGGCACAAATATCGACGTACACAGGTTGTAGTTGTGAAACCTACGTATGTGCATGTTGTACTATAGGTAGGGCATGTATAAGTGGAAAAATAATGTTTTTATCTCTGGGATTTGCAAAAAGGGACTTCAAGTCTACATAGGGAAATGCAAAAAGGCCTTCTGTGAAATTTTTCATAGGGTGAGGTAAATCTTTCTATAACAAATGCCCCCTAATGCGTGAGGTCAGAGGAGTATCTGCGATGGTCGAAATACATTATAATACCTAGAAGTGGATTAATGGGGACCCAGTTGGAAGAACTAGTTGCTCCTAACCTTGTACGCATGGCTACCAATTTGAATTACACTACAGATCCATGTGAAAATATACCAAAAATTTGTACATGACCATGAATAGGAAATACAAAGGTGGCTACATGCCAAAGGTTGCCATAGTCATGAAAAAGGCCTAGTAAAACCAGTCTCAAAATCAATCTAAAGATATTTGTATATAATGGAGTACAATCTGATCTCCCATGATCACCGAAGTAACATAGGTACTGGTCCAATGAAAGGTAGCAACATCTCAGTAAAGATGCCACTATAAATTGATGTCTTCAAGTCTTCTACACACTCCGCCAAAGGTGCAAGTCTACATTGTGTGAATAAAGGAGTTGAGGTCGAACACAGTGAGACTTCGTTTGATTACCAGTCATTGAGGTATATCATTAACAAATGTGAGACATCCTACCGATGATGAAAGTAGGTATCAAGGCACCCAGTACATTCTTACAAGTGTGAATAGAGGTGTCGAGGTCTAACACTTGAAGAATCCATCGATAAGGATACATTGATGTATTCCCAACTATCGATGGTGAGAGAACCTGCCACTAATTACTACAAGCCTCTAGGTACTCATAGGACTCTAGGTCTCTCATCTCCAAAATAGATGAGTTGAATTCGATGGAAGGAGATCTGTTGAAAGGAGAGCATTAAGGCATCTCTCATCATTCAGCACAAGGTAAAAATCAAGAGCTTGATGATTTGAAGGAAATCGATCGAACAACATATTCATGAACCAATGACCATGTGCATCTTTCACATGTGCCAGATGCAAGTGGTACACAAAAAATACCCTCTGAATAGTAGTTAATAAGGAAAATTGCTAACAAAGGCAAGGAAACCACCAATAGGGATGATGGCATCCAACACATTGCACGAATCCCAATGTGTGAATATATGTCTTGTTGTCGAACACAAGGGAAACCACACAGTCAGTGACCAATGATGAAATGTCAATTGTTGGGTTAAAGGTTACCTACCAATGAGAAAAGTAGGACCAGTGTGCGCAATAGGACTACATATTCATGTGATTGTGAGACATACTAAGGGTATGGCTGACATGCAAAGTCAAGATTTCTAAGGAGTGGCCGACACAGGTTGATAGACATCCTTTTAACAAGAGCATGAGACATATGGAAGACTTTGGTAGCATAGACTCAATGATGAAACTTTGTGATGCAGGAGGCATCAATCAAACTCTCCATAGGGACTGGAAGAGTAACCATTCAGGGGAGTAAACTCTTGTAATGAGATCAACTTCCTAAGGTCATGATAAACCCAAAATTTTGATGACAGGTGGACTCAAAAATTTTGTTCTTTGTTCAAAGATAACACGACTGCTACCAATATAAGATAAAATTCCCTTCCCGCCCATCTTTTTTTGTTTTTTCATAGTCAAATTAATTCTATGATACATAGGAGGAAATGAGTGTCACAAGTAAGAAAAACTAGTTATAGTAGTGGAACATACCTATGCTCGATGCAAGGAGGTGCATGCGGGAGACGGACACTCGGGGCAATGTTTCCTCCTGGGTATAGGGTGTCAAGTTGCAAAGGATATAAACAAGGCTCTACTTGGTTGATGATGTAAATTTCTGGGGTGAGAAGCTTATAACGCAAAATCAAAAACCGGAAATAGGCTCAATACTGCAAGCAAGGGCATGAGATGTAATTACAAATTAATGCTAAAAAATGTTATTTTCCTAATATTATTCAACTTGGTTTGAAAAAGGGATAAACTTGCACAAAATAGATATCCCTTCAAATCCGATGTACAAGTGTGAAATAGACAAGTTCACTCGGTAATATTTTCTCTTTTTAGACGAGTTGGAAAAGAGCTTAAATCATACTCGTGACCTTTCAAATCCAAATAATGAGTGTGAAAAAGACAAAATTACTCGACAATATTTTCACTTTTTAGATGAGTCAGAAAAGAGCTTAAATCAGATTGTTGGGGGGTTTCTAGATAACATGTCATGGGGGGGGCTAAGGCTCCCATGTAGGATTTCTATCAAAAGTCAGTAACTCACAGGTAGCTGACACAATTGGGAAAACCCAAATATTTCCAAGTTGAGGAGGATAAAATACTTGCAAAGGTTACCTTATCTACAATATATAGAAGAATTCCCCTTATCTGGAAGGGTGTAGAAGAAGGAAGTTGAGGCTCTACAAGATCATTCCAATCAAAGGAAACCCCCCTAGGACTTGGAGGGAGTGTACTCAAAGAGAGTGTAATGTTCCCTTGTGCAAAAGGTATAGAACTAGAAATGTTAAGGACATGGTATAGAAGGTATACAACTAAAACTACAAGAGAGGGATCAACTAAAAATTGCATTGGCACGACCACTTATTCAACCATTGGTTGAATATGATGCGAGAAAACAAGGTCAAGAGATGCATCACCCTCAAATATAGAAGTGGTTTCGGTCGAATATTGTATCGACATGACCATTGATTGAACAAGATGCAATACAACAAGGTCAAGAGACGCATCACCCCAAAAAATAATAGTGGTGTCGGTCAAAGATTGCATTGACATGTCCCTTGGTTGAACAGGATGTGGAACAACAAGGTCAAGAGATGCATCATCCCTTAAAGGAAGAGGGGTGTAAACCTAAGTTTGCATCAGCATGACCACTGTATCAACCAAAGAAGGTTGGGAAGCCAAATTCGACTCAGAACTCGAAGGGCCCCCAGGTAAGGACCATGCTTCTGGTACCACAATAGTAGCAGGGAAAAAAAGCGTAAGGTGATCTCCTTTGCAAAGCCTACAAAAAACTTGTGTGTATGTCTTACACATCTAGGCTTCTCAATTGTATGAATTCCCCCAGCATCATTCACAATGGTTGGTGACATCCTCCCAACGTGACTGGTAGAGGCTAGTGGTTCATCTCCCATATGATGCACAAAGGTTAGAGATGTGATGTCAGGATGACTCATGGTGACTAGAGTGATGCCCCCACCATGACTTGCAGCGGTTGGTTTCGATTCTTCAACATCGAATGCATAGGTTGTTGACCAATACCCAACATGAATAGCATAGGTTGGTGATGGAAATCCAATATGACTTGCAGGGACTGGACTAGTGGTTGTGGGTAGTTGTGGCATTTGAAACCAAGGTCCTAGGAAAGACTCGGTTTGAGATATTGTAGGCAAGGAATGATCATGGTTTACACCCTATCCCTATTTAGAAAGGTAGTATCCTCTGCCTAATTTATCCATAGAGGTTTTCACATGAGTTTCGAAGAGACAAAAGCATGATAAGGATTACTCAAGTGAGGAAATATGGGAACCCTCCATGGGTAGAGTGTTCGTGGGAATTGGCATAGCGAACGAAGGATACATGAATGGGGTATAATAAGTATAATAACCACCCATTTGAGCACTGGATCCTAAGAAAGAATGGCTATGATTGGATTCGTAAGAGGGAAGATTCTAACCTCCCACAGTGAGATTTTGTTGGGGGACATGACTCCCATCAAGTGAATATGTGGACAGTGGAGTCATTGTTCCCCCAAATCCAAAACTAGGATTCATATAAACAGGCAAGGGAGAGGATGGAAAGGGTGAAGGAATGTTTGGCATACCAAGAGGAAAATGATTAGAGACCCAAGGCATTGATTGAGGGTCATAATTATTCATACTATTATAAAAATCAGATGGATTCATCCCCATGTAATGAGTGAATGTCATGGGGAAGGTAGCGGTAAAGGAGGGAGCCAAAGGAACTCCATTATCCATGATAATGAAAACTCAATGAAAGGTATAAAATCCTAAGTTTGACTAATAATCAAAGAGGACACCAAAATAAAATCAAAAGTCCAATATGCACACAAACAGGATAAAGTAGCTAAAAGGGGCATCCCTCCCTAAAGTAGGTATGCCTCGCCCAAGAGGGGCTTGATTCTCCCTGCTAAAGATTGGAGGTATCGGAATCAGTTATAAGTGCCCTCTTGGGCTTAACAACCAGTCGGTCAAATCCCCTCAGAGAGGTAATCCTCCATAAAGGTTGTGTGTTGTCCGACCCTTATCTGACCCAGGGTACCTGCATAATAACCCCTGCAAGTAACCTATGTGGTACCTAAGTCAAGCAACTAAGAAACCACGATATAATCAATGCACAGGCGAACAATCATAAGTCAGGTCCATCGTATGGGCAGGGTAACAAAGCCAAAAACCTTGAAAGCGCCACCTCTCACAGAGGTAAGGGTACTAGCAAGATCCCTATATACGAATAGATCCCCAGAAATATATCTGACGCTAAGAAGGTATCAGGGGGACATCCCTTCAACCAACCTCAAGCGACCTCGTGTTGAACTCCGGTGTAAGTGGAGCCTCCTGATATTACCGATTATACAATGGATTTCTCCACTCCCTTAGTCAGACACCTATGTTGATTTAATAGCCTTGGAGAAGTTTACTCACAAAATCTTTTTCCAAGGCTCTAAATCCTAAGCTAGTTTGTGCACCCTAGAAACATAAAATCATTACTACTCAATTATAAATTATAGCATTACTTTTAGTGGCCTTTCTTACTCAAAACGGTGTGGTCATGAAACTAATGATGTTATGACTCAGCAAGTAAAATAAATGAATATGAATACAATGCAAAGTCCTAACTTCAATTCCCAATAAATGATATGATTTTCAAAATGCAATTCTCAATTTAGTTTTGAAATTCTAAATAATATGAAATCTTTCTTTACTTGTACTAAAATCAATGATAAGGACTCTAAAGATCAAGTGCCAACAATGTAAAATGCCTAATATTTTTGTATTTTCAATATAAAAGAATGAAAATGCAAGGATTGAACAACAACTTGATATAAAAAACTCTACTGCATGTAAAAAAAGACAAACGAAGTAGGATATCAAGGAGCAAACACCTAGCCCAAGATGCAAGGACAATCAAATGAAAAGGATGATGAGAAAGGAAACTCCCAAAAAATCAACCAAAGAGAGGTTTCTTGTCATTCCACAAACACTTAACAATCATAAAAGAGACCCAAGAAAACTCAGCAATCATCAAAACCTACCCAGAAACCATAAAACCGAGCAACCAAGAAACAAAGGGTGATGTACACAATTGTTCAATGGAAAAGTGTGTATATACACCTCTTGCGGAAGGACAACATGTGTATGTACGCGACTGTCAGGAAACAATCCACGTATATGTGTTAAAACACAACTAGGATAAGGAGAAGGATAATAAGCTCAGACTCAGAATGAACAAAGGATTTCAAGCAGTCATGTGATAAGAAAATCAATATAAGCAGGAGCATTCTAAGGAGAAAAACAATCCAAACCCTGAAAAAGAATATTATATCCCTAGTATGGTAGCCAATTCTGTTACAAGGAAAATCTCTCTATCACTAGGGGTAAACCACAACAGACAGAAATGACTACAGAAATCAACTCTAATCTCAAGTATTCTATGTAAACAAATATGCAAGCAAGATAAGATAAAAGGCCTACCTCATCCAGATGCTTGATGAAGTCCATCGTTGAGAACTTGAATCAAATAAATACACATGCAACTTGTCCTCAACAACCAAGAAACACAAGCATATGGTGATAATATATAATTTTAGCACATTCAATAGCATAATCCATCAACATTCATAACAAATACACCCATGGAATAACAATTTATATATTTGCAAGATATTAATTGGACAAGAAAAGAGTATTTCTATTAAAACGTAATCAATAGAAGTGAATGAATTACAATCTTTCATGTCGGCACGGTTCAAAACCGAGAAACAAAGTCCCTTCCAATTGGGCCTCCACCACTTCAATCCTCCACTGAAGGCAAGCTCATATAAGAGATACAAAGTGATTCTCAATCATGTAGGGAAGATCTTGGGAGCTAAACAATGTGTTCAGAATTAAAAGGACAAAGGGATGTAGACTCAATATGAATTGAATAATTTCTCTAGAGTAACTTTTCTCTCAAAGTTGAATTCTTCTCCTCTTTTCCATAGCTCGGATTTGGCCCATTTGTAGCCTTCAAGTGGAACTGAACGGTCGATTCGGAATGTTTCTAGTATATGGAAGGTCAAGGATCATGGATCTCGTGACGTGACATGGAAACCCAACACCATTTTTTAATTTTGGGAAAAAATTTCGATGTACGTGGGTTGTAGTGGTGTAACCTACCTATACGCATGTTGTACTATCGGTAGGGAATGTATATGTGGAAAAACAATGTTTTTAGCTATGGTATTTGCAAAAAGGAACTTCAAGTCTGCATAGGGAAATGGAAAAATTCCTTCTGTGTAAGTTTGCATAGGGTGAGGAAAATCTTGTTATAACAAGAATGTTTGTCTGATGCATCCACCTAGAGAAACATCAACACCTCGAGTCTTTTCCACTGCTTGTCAAATCAGCATGACTAAGGATAAAGACTATGAGTGGGCCATTCACCACTAGAAAAATTAACATGGCTAATCATGTGAGTGAATGTATCATTCTCCTTAGTTAAATCAACATGAACCCTCTAGGAGAATTTATGCCTGATGATACTCATCTTTGGATGTGTACTAGAGCTTCACAACTCCCTTCTACATCATGCCTTGGATTTCCTACAAGAAAATTCTAAATCCATGTTGCTTCATGGCTTACAATATTGGTTGCTATATAAATTTCCTCCATTTTCCTTCTGACTGAATTCCTTCACTGAAACAAGGGAATCCTCTCCAGGAAGTCTCATATCTCCTTAAGGTATAGCCTCTTGTCTATCATTCCTGGAGGATGTCTCTCCCATATGAATCTGAATATGAAGAGGAATACTTTATGAATGAAAGTCTCTAAGAAACTAACTCTCTATGAGATCAGGCTCACTCTGAGTCTGCATGCTCCCTCTGAGGCTATATAGTCTTCGAGTTCATCTTCTCACTCTACATGTGCTGACCTCCTATTCTTCTTCATTGAATCATTACATGGATGTACAAAACTCTATGTCTATATAGTATTGCTTCATGTTGCTTCTTAAGACAGTGATGATGTCTCCTTCTCAAAGCTATTATATGTGACTTTCCCATAACAAGAAACAAGAACAACAAGAAGCATATCTTTAGTAAACTCTAGAGCATCACTAAGTAATTACACTTAGAAAATTTCAACTACTTAGAAATGTCAGTCTTTTCCTTAGATCACTTCCCATGTGTGAGAGAAAAAATATGTGTATCTATGGTTGTGTCTTTCAAGTGTCTTTTTATAGTAATATTAAATTGATCCAAAGAGACACATCTTTTTGAAAATTAAATTTAAAATTAAATTAAATTTTCTTTCTTATAATAGTTGGAGAATGCTTCCCGTAACTACCCAAAGATTAACATTAATTTGGTTTTCCTCCATAATTCATGTGATTCGTGTAATTTTAGGTAGAATTAAATAAGCAATACATTCTTCATATTTAGGTAATTAGACATTTTTACTAGAAATTATTGCCCACCATAATTTATGGAATTCTTTCTATAATTTAGGTAGGAGTAAAAGGTAAATATGTTGTACATAGAGATTGTAACAACCCCATAAATAGTCCCAACATTTTACTCTACTGTCATTTTCCTTATGAGGGAGTCAAGCCCAGTCTCGCTCTGATACCATATTAAATTTTTATATGAGACAATATGATAGATTCTATTTAATGTATATGAGATTCATTATTGGTTCAGTATTACGATGATGAATGTGCCAAATATATAAAAGACCTACAGGCACATATGGTTACCATCCATGAAATGATGTGTCTCTAATAATTATAATAACTATTATTATTATTATTATTATTATTATTATTATTATTATTATTATTATATTAAGAATATTAAGAATAATTAATAATTATATTATTAATTATTAATTTGGAAGAATGTCTTCCCAATGTTGTCCAAACATCAACACAACTCCCTTATACATTTTTCCAGTATTACATTGTGTAGTTCCATGTTCTCTCTTTCAACCTCTACAGACATTATAGACCCAGAATCACAACCAAATACATTACAAAACATAGGCTCAAAGAAATATTGAGGACATTAACAACACAAAACTCACTACTGGATAACTAGTTGAGTAGCTAAAATAATTAACTAACCAACCAACTCTCTTTCTATTTTCATTTCTCCATTTTATCTACTTCTTGGCTATGGTGCTCTATCACTTTCATTTCTACCCCGCTTGCTCCTCTTACTACCAGTCGCACACACTTCTACCACCTTCATCCATTCTATATAGACTCTTTGGAGTCGTGGCCATCTTAAATACCTTAATATCTCATCTACTTATTGTTCCACGATCTCTTGTGCTTCCTGAAGTAATCATTCAGGAAGATTTACCAAATATTATTTTCTTGATTATGGAATCCATGCGATGTCTTCTTAATTTGTAGCGTTTATCACAAAACTGGGACTGACATGCATTGGAAAAAATTGTACTTGTGCACATTAACAAAACTTGAACTAGCACAGATGCTTATTGCCACCCACTACATAGTTGCTTGAGAGCATGCAAGAAATAAATAGAATCTCACAACTATGTTTGTGTGTGCATATGATCTTTACCCAAAACTTTGAGTGCCAACAATACATTAAGGCCCTTTTTCATTAGATCTCTTCCTATCAACACCAATAAATTATATAGGGAAGGGATTTAGAAAAAATCTAGTACCATGGAACTTGTATACATTAGTGGCAATATTCATTGTGATAAAAAATGGTTTTAGCTCATTGACTATTGATTGATCGATTCTATGAGTGTTCAACATCAACTACTTTATTCACAATCATTATATTGAACTAGGTACCTTGGGTTTCATTTTCATTATCGGCGGATCTCGTCATGTCCATTAACGATTTTCCTCAATAACTGGTAATTAGATGGTTTCTACCATGCTCGACATCAACTTATCTGTTCACATCATGTAGAATTGTACCATCGATGGGGTTGTATTGAATACCTTAGGTCAGGCGGCATCACTCCTTTATGCTACCCCTCCCAAGTTTCAATGAAGTATATCATTGTTGTATCATTAATTTGAAGACCACATTGGTACTATCCTTGGTGCTATATTTATTCTTGATGTATACTATGACATAGATCCACATTTTATTTGCTTGTGTCTATGATCTATTTTATGACATGGATCCAATGTGTATTTTTTTGTGACCATGGTCTTGCATATCACTTCATGGATCCATAGTGTATTGTATCGGTGGCCATGTGATTTCCTACATTCAAGCAATGTTATGACTACTTTGGGGATAATATATGTTTGTGTGTGTGTGGTTGACGATTTTTTGTAGGTACTTCTTAGCTCCTTGATCTATGAGATCCTTCTTTCTGCCACTCCTTGCCATGAAATTTCATAATGTATTTTGGCCATTAGTTACTCTTCTAACCTCATATAGTAAGGGGCATATGTTATAATTGTATTTTCCACCATAGACCCTACAAGGATGTTATTAAACGTTATGAGGATGAAACTACATAATTGACTAAAAATATCATAATTGTTTCACAAGGAAATAATTATTTGTCACAATTTCGTAATTATGAAATAATAATTGTTTCACAAGGAAATAGTTATTTGTCACAATTTCATAATTATGAAATAATAATTGTTTCACAAGGAAATAATTATTTGTCACAATTTCATAATTATGAAATAATAATTATTTCATAATTGAGAAAAAAAACCCATAATTGAGAAGAAAGTTCATAGTGAGTTGGAAAAATCTCATAATTGAGCATGGAACTTGAGAAAAAAGATCATAATAGAGAAAAATCTCATAATAGGTTGGAAAAATCACATAATTGAGCATGGAACTTGTGTATGACTTGTAATTTGTTAGTTCACATGCCATCAATCCTATCTATGACTTGAAATTTCTTAGTCCACTTGGCAACAAGCCTATCTATGACTTGTGTCCACCTAATTCACATCCCATGAAGCCTATCTCCAAGTTCTTCTAAATTCCTATAAGAAGAGGACAAATTAAGGATATGGGGGGGTCTAGAGTTTTAGATTTATTATTCTAGTAGAGAGAAATCAAGAGTGACAAAGGAAGGAACTCTAAGAGATCAAAGCTTGAAGGTATTGTTAGCACTCGGTAAATTTCCAAGAGGTTGAGAAAGAAGGAATCTACAGAGGTAACCTTAACCAACCACTTTTAAAGCTGGGATCTATCCCTTCCAGATTCAGAGAGGGATCTCTCTATGTGATTTAGCTTTGTTTCGTTTTCAAATATTAGGCTAGTTAAAGAAATCTTTGGTTTTGTTGTAAAGGGTTTTTAAAGTTGGTTGAGACAAACTACACATCCATTGGGCTATGGGGTCAGGGTTTAATGAAGTCTGAGAAGTAACCAGCAACGCCAAAGAAGTTTTTCACAAGGCGAGGTAATACATTCACTGGATCCTTTTGTATTTTAAATGATGAATGGAAGAACAGATGAGGGAAATAACTTCAACTAACAAGCACTTAAGAATCTCTTAATTGAAGATATTTAGAAGATAAACATTTAAATCTCTAGAATCGGAAACAGGGTATCAGAGATAAATCCTGCAACATAACGCTATTCATAAAGATTAGATTCTGATAACAAAATGAAATACGGAGAAAGAAAACACTAACTCAGAGAATCACATCACTAGTGAACATACGCAAGAATCCTGTGAAAAACCTCTTCTTTATTAATGGTGGATCTCTTCAAAAATGATACAGCTTGATAGCAATCGGGTGTGCAAATCAACAACCCTCAATACATTCGAAAATGAAGTATTTATAAGACAAAATACATACGCTCCTGTCGTAACTGATCAGGACGTGTTCATGCTATTTTTAGGCTAACTATCTTAACTAATCAAAACTGTTTTTGATGACTCATTACAACTGTATACTGAATTTCAGGGGTAGGTCGTTGGCGAGGTGCCTCCGCAACCTCTGCTGACAGGATAGTTGACTGGAAGTGACAGCTCAGCACTAATCTAGTAGATCACACAGTTCTTCCCATCTGATATGACCTGGCACTATGATTTTAAGCAATCTTCGGTACACTTCGTCCATGTCTGTGTACTTAGCAAATGTAGGCTTGATGATGAAAATGTGCTTAATTTCATGCTGGATACTGATATCCAACTGCAAAGCATCCATGAATTCTCTTCCTATGATGCTTGCCTGTATACCTGCAAACTTAGAACTGTCCCTGGACACTTCAGTCAATTTTTTCTTATAATTAGTGAGGGTCATTAGCTTGTCATTAATGACCTTCATACCAGGCAGGCCCTTTCTTTGCAGAGCATCTATTTTACTGAAGAACCTCTGCACTCCTTGGTCCATGACTTGGATCTTCTATTCAAGCTGTAGCATGAGACCTCTTTTGGTTAGAACTCTTTTCACCTCCAATATGGTCTCGGTCCAGTCTTCGATTTTCAATTCCTCGAGTTCCTCCCGGGTCTTAGAATTTAGGAACCTTATGATTTCATTCGCTTGGGCTGGCATGTCTCCCAGTTTAGTTCTGATTTTCTCCACAGCCTGTTTGCTCCTCTCGAGCAACTCATTCTGTTCGAACATGATTTGAACCATTGGCCAGATTTCATTAATGGATTTAAAAATATCTGTCCACACAAGTTCTTTAACCTCAGCCAAGGTCTTTCCTGCCACTGTCTGTTTCTGGAGTTGCTGCAACTCCTTCCTGATCTGCTCATTCACCTGTTTTTCTCTAGACAGACTTGTTTGGAAAGAATCCTTTAACTCTTGGAGATTCTCCACTTCTTTCTTGAGCCTGTTGATTTCTGACTCTTGTAAGTTCATCCTTTCCATAGACTTAGCCAGGTATGTTGCTCCTTCTGGGAGGGGTACTGCAGTTGCAGATGGAATGACTATCACCGTTGGTGTTACTATTGGGATGGCACTCAATGGAATGCCTTCCATTGGCTTTTCCTACTCTTTCTCCTTGAGCAGTCTCTCCATCTCGGCCTCCATCTCCTTTAACTGCGCATTCTGCTCCAGGAGTAATTTCAGCATCTCATCTTTTTCGCCTTCTTTTTCAGCTATTTCCTTTGTCTGTGGGTCCTCTGTTGGAGGGAGTTTTAGCTGTTTTCTCAATGAGGCAATGTCGACATTCTTCTTTTTAATCATTTCCTCAACGGCCTTGACGTTTGCAGGATCGTAACCTATTTTGAGGACCAGCTCCTCCAGTGTCTTTATCCGGTTATCTTTCGCGAAGGAAGATATTTTCTCTAGCTTCAGTTGAGTCTGGGCATTGCTCAAAGCTACCCGAAACTTTGATGCAGAAGTTGAAGCCTGGGCCAAAGTGTGAAAAATAATCTCTCCCGTTTGTTTGTGCAGATCCATCTGATCTGTCGGATGCACGTCCTTTGTTTGAAACTCAAATGTGGCCCTCTTGTAATCAGACATTACCTTGGGATCCGCCACCTGTGCTTGTAGGAATGCCATATGCATCCTACCCTTTTCTGTATCAAACGCTGAAAGAAGTCTATGCCGGGAAGTGGATGACTGCTTTTGGAACTGTGCATAGGTGTTGCTTGTGAGCATCTGGTTTCTCTTTATGATCAAGTCATATTTTTCAAAAATGCCCAGCTTGGGCCCAGTCTTGCTTGGCAGAGTATCCAAGGGAGAATCTTTGGGTTCTATTGCTTTCGTTCCCTCTTTATGTTGACTGGAGCCGAAAGGGAAACTAAATTGTTTGGCCTCATTGGTGGCCACTGTGGTAGTCACTGTGGTAGCTTCTGCTATAGTGTCGGGAGTTGAGACTGTCTTCGGCTTCTTGGAGTGAATGTGGAATTCCTCTGAAGACACCTCAGTTACAGGAGGAGATGATTCCTGTCGAGGCCTCTTCTCCTTGAGGACCTGAGTCGTGGCAGCAGGTAGCGCGCTTGTTGAGGGCGCCTGCTGTTCCAAGTCTAACAAAGTATCAGGCAGCCATACTGCCTGATTCGCGAATTTTTCGATGTCTGGCTTGGGCTCGTGAGTATACGAGGTATTTTTGTTTTTTACCCTCATGTCTGAAATGATCCCATGTGGATCATAACGCCAGATGAAACTTGTAGAGAAATTCATACCCTTCAAAATTTGATCTACTTCTTCCCCTGCACCTCGGTTGTTGCAGATGAAAGGGCCAATTTGACCCTTGATTCTCAGCTACTGCTTTTTCTTAAGGGAAACAAAGTGAATATCGTCAGAATTCATAATCTGCCTTATATATTCTAGTGCAAAGACCCTTACCGGTACATACCGAGGCAGTTTATAAGGCGCCAATTCGCACCCAAAGATTCTGACTTCCGTGTGATTCTGGCATAAATACCAGTGTCTCGTCTAAACATTGTCCGAGAGGTGCAGGATCCTCTAGACCTCATCATTTATTCATGGCTCAGGCATGCCACGCAACATACTTACCACAGGGTGGTAAAACCAGTCAATGAAAGCAGTGAAGTCATATTCAACCGAATTGTACTTTAGAAGAGAAGTCCACGCCATGACTGGCTGGGGCTTCCCGTCGACGTCCATCTTCTTCATGGAGAAGTTGAACCTCTCGGCCTAGAAATAGAGGAACATGTAAGCCATAACGGATGAATACCTGAACATGCCTTCGGTGGGGAAATTGACGAATTGCTCATGGATATTATTTGCCAGGAATGTGCTGTAATCAAACTACGTGGTTGGTTGTTCGTCGTTGGAGAAGATGGACAGAAAACCCAGGATGGGCTCATCCACCCACTGATCGGAGTAGTATCCAAGCAGAGCACACAGAGCCAAAATAATCTGATTCCCTTTGACGAAAAACATGGAAGAAGGATACGGGGGGTTGGTGGTCGGGAGAGAAGTGGAAGTGGGAAGAAACAGCTCGAAAATCTGAGCTCTTTGCGGGAAAGTCATCTTCTGGTATAGCTCGGTGAGGATTTCTAAGTTAAAAGGGGACGCAGATTCTGCTCAGGTGATTTGCAGCATTTGGTCGATATCCTTTGGGGTGATGAAGAAGAGGGCATCCCCAGATGAGGAAACAATGGCTTTCTGGTCAGGGACATAGTGAACCTGGCAATGGAGGGAAAATTCGGGGAAATTATGGATTTGAGGGAAGAGGTATAGAGGTAAATTGGACTCCCAGAGTCCAATTTCGTTTCTCTGGTCCAGGAAAACCTCTCGGAGCCACGACCGGAGATCAGAGAAGTCGAAACTGCATATGGTATCGGCTATCAAACGGTCCTTGTCGACCAGGGGAATTTTATCCAAGTCGACTAGAGGAGGGAGGAACGGATTTTCTTCCTCTTCAGCTGGCTTCGTTTTAGACACCATCTCAGCGACTGTACCTGCAACAAACAATGTTAGTGGGGTCTACTGGGGGTGGAGGAAAACGACGAGGAAGCAATGGGAAGACGATAGATAAGTTCTCCGGTGCGGTGGATGGTTCTGGTGCGAGGGAGGAATAACGAGTGAAAGTGGGCACAACGGTATTTTTATTCAAAATTGGGTCAGTCGGACGCGGGAAAATGGTCAGCATGACAACGGGCATATTATCCCATTATTAATGGATGACGGACCAACTTGGGGTGATATGGCAGGTGACGGTAACCCAAGTATACGGACGATTGACGTGGAGGTAGGTGATTGGGGGTAAAAGTCGCCAAAGGGGGCTTCTTATGAGTGAAGGGAGTTATGGGACTGACATCCTGGACGGAAGGAAGTTATGGGAAGTGACTCGACCCCAGGAACAAGTGGGAAAAGTGGGAGGTGACGTCCAGGGGCGTATAGGAGTCAGACCGCATGTGGGGGATGTGACCTCTGGACCATTAGAACCATGCCACCTGCAATCAGGGGGCCCGCCGCAGGAATATTCATTCTGGACCCCCCCCCTTTGGTTAAGAACAGAACACCTGGGGGGGTCCGAAATCAGTCACGAGCCATTGATCTACGTGCTTGTTTTATGGCCGTCCATATCTACGCTCTCCTTAATATCAATTCTGGACCCCCCCCCCTCCATTAAAGGCAGAACGGAGGGGGGGGTTCGGAATCCAATGTGGATCGTCAATTTAAGCGCTCCATTTAGAACCGTTCAGATCGGCGCCTATGTTATAACCAATTCCGGACCCCCCCCCCTCCATTAAAGGTAGAATGGAGGGGGGGGTCTGGAATCCAACGTGAGCTGTGGATTGATGCGCCCCGTTCAGGACCGTTTAGATCTGCATGAGTATTACCATCGATTTCGGACCCCCCCCCTTGGGTTAAAAGTAGAACACTAAGGGGGGTCCGGAAAGATCCGTGAACCGTCGATCTGAGCGATGAGATCGGGACCACTGAAAGGTGACTGAAACATATGTCCAGGGCGGAAAAACCATGTGTAGGAAAACTTAGGATTAGCGCTTTTTATGGGTTTTTCTTGGATTTTCTCATACACACCACCATGAGGACTTTTTTCCAACTATCCTAGGCAAGGAAAGACTTGAGGTAGCACTTTCTTCGGGAGGGTTTTAGTTAGGCAAGGCAGGCCAAGCAATTAGTCTACACTGTAACCTACTTCACAAGACGAAAAACCCGGATTAGACTATTGGGTTGAGGTATTATTTTTCCTAAGGGCTATCTGATCAGGATTAGATGGTCTGATCAGATGTATTCACTAATTCTAACCTAGGGTCTATCTGATCAGGATTAGATTGTCTGATCAGATGTATTCACTAGCTCTATCGACATTGGAAATTTAAAAGAACTTGGTCATGCTTGAAAGGTATGACCAAGTCACTGTTATTGCATGGGGCTTTTATTTCAAATCTTTTTTCCCTCTTCTCTTTTCTTTTCTCTTTTTCTTTTTCTTTTGCAAAAATGAAAAATGGATTTCCAATAAGAACACTAGATACAGATAATATTGATAATATCCAAGTCATAAGTTGATTCCCATAATTTATGGGGTGATAACAGGTACTTCAATACTCTCAAGGTAACACTTTCTATGTTGTATTTTCATCTTTTTAATATATAGATATATGGTGTTTTTCCCATCAAATCGGTGTGATCTGTTTTATTTCATACTTTATTTTTGTATATATGATTTCATCTTGATATAATTAGATTATATCTATTTGTGAACTACCCTTGTTTCATGCCAAGCAAGGTTGATAAGGGTACATGTCGTTGTATGTGTGTGCAAGAAATTGATTTAAGGAGTTGCGATGAATACTAGAGATGCATCATCCTGAATGTGATGTGATAGAAGTCGAGTAGAGGTGTGACCCATTCTCCTCTCTTTTTAGTATATATTGAACTTACAAACTAGATCTAGAGGAAAACCCATTGCTTTCTATCCACAATATATCATTGATATTTTTTATATTAGAGAGAGGGCTCACCTATCCAAAGGAGAGTTTCCTCTACGAAAAAAGTATAGAAAGATATATATATTCTAATATAAAATAATATTGGTGGTAGACACAATCTTTTAAGTGTTTTATGCATATTTTAATAAGAAAAAATAATAAAAAATAGATTTATATAAAATAATTAAAACAAATTATGAATTTGTTCCTTATTATGCTAAGCACATGTGGTTAAGTTATTGCACTAAAATATAATGTATTAATAGGGTAAATAAAAAAATTATTGGACAATAGCTTCATTCGCTAACATAAGTGTTTAAGTTCTTTGAAATTCGTGTAGGAGGTCTCAAGGTTGATTCCCTAGGCTAGATACCTCTATTGTATGCCTCACTTGATTTCCATGTCAGGTAAGAGGCCATAAATAATGCTAAAAGGTTTTCCCTATGTACCAACTATGAATGCAATGAAGTTCTTGAGAATTCTTCGCAAGGTGTTCCATGGGGAAAAATAGTGGAGAGTGAATGTTGTTGAGAACATTTATTAAGTTTAGACATAATAAATATTTGACATAGAATACTTTATGAAACTAATAATATTAGCTAATTAAGATGAATTTATAGATAATTCTTTACATGTAGAATATTGATCTTAGGATAACATTGTTAAATTTGGAATGGTATATATATTGGTTAAAAAAGGTATAGGAATGGAAGGTGTTGGATCTTCATGAGAGAACACTAGAGTTTCACCCTAGTTGTGTCATTGTTTCCTTATGTGCCCCTTGGCTTCATTAGCTAATTTTGAGGTAAGAAATAGCCCGAAAAAAAGTGTTATCAAAATCACCTTAAAAAAAACCAATATGATTCAACATGATGATGTCAACCATAAGGGTAAATATTTTTGGAGGAAAAGGAAGAAAAATAATTTTTTTAATCATATTTTCAACTTATTTTGATATAGGTTTACTCAAATTTCAAGTGTAGGCATTCGTTGGATGAAGAATTAATTTGACATCCAACAAATTCCTACACTTGAAGTTTGAGCAAACCTATAAGAATATAAGTCAAAAATAAAATTAAATGAAGAATTTTTCTTCCTTCCCCTTTGAAAATTTATAACTCTTATTTGATTATTTTAACTATCATTTTATTATTTTCCTTGGGATGCTCATTTTAGACCTAAAATTTCCCCTAATGTTCCTCCTTCTCTGATCTCGATTCTTCCACAACATCTAGCCTCTCCCTCATCCCATTTCTATGTTACAATCATTGCAACCTTAGCCACAAACTTGACCTTATTCAGGATACCATAATTTAAAGACTTATAACCACTGTGACTTGTTTAAATTCCACCATCTCAACATAGTGATTAACCCCATCATTGGATCGAAAGGGAAAAGCAATGTTTCCTCTTCAACCATTGGGATTGTTCCCCGGAAATAATAAACACACCTAGCCAATGTAGCTTTCTCTCAATATTTTCAAAATTAGCAACATCACTAGGGTTTCTCCTTCAAGGCCACCCTCCTCATTCGACCCTAGCTAAAAGGCCCCTTGGCCTTGATTCAATATTACAAGGTCAAGATGATATTTGAAGCACCCTACTATTATATTGTGATTATCATAGATTGATCCAAATAGATCTCAGTGGCCACCCACCTATTCCACTATCTCAAAACGTGGGTTTTCCAGTTTGGCATTTTTTCTACATGTTTTTGGGTCATGAATGTCCGGGGCCATTTTCAGGCCTTAAATAGTATTTTTTGTGAACGTCAGCGCCAATATGATAACTAGAGGCATGGTTTGGGTTGAACAGAATGTGTACTCCTCAACTGGACCTTTCTGACGAGGTATCGAGCACCCAAAATAGAGATCGTATGTAAAATTTACGCCCTCACGAAGTTGACATATCAACTACCCCCATTGGGGCCCGCAAGCCTTTTGGTGCTTCATCTTCTGGGGTTATGGTTTTGGATTTTACATATGTTAAAAATTCATTTGAATCCTCATTGTAAACATTGTATTATTGTGAATGAGTGTATCCATCATATCTCTTCTTATACATAAGTTTCCACCATTCTAGCGAGTTCATTCACTTTGTATTTTTATAGTTCTGTACATTTCTCTCATTAATAGAAATTGCATATTATTGTATCTCTATGTTTCTTGCAATATTTATGTGTATTCCATTTTTATATATTCTCTTTTTATTACAATCTCAAAATAATCTGGATCGCTGGTATCAGAGAAGGTTGCTCCTTGTCATTTCTTAGTGCATGTCCCCGACGAGGTCAAGATATAGAGGTTTGGGTATCGAGATAATTTCTCTTGAGGACAACTACTCTCTCCTGCTCAAGCAGCCTCCCATGGTGGAAGAAAAGAGATATGTGGGAGAATGAGATCCCATAAAGTTGTTTCTCATTGAATCCCTCATGCAACAAAGGAACGATATGTTGGAGAATTGTTCTCAAATCCTTAAACAATTGCCAACAATAGCAGATGTGTCTTCGTCAAGCAGTCGTTTTGGAGACACTGCCCCATTCAAGGTACAATTTAATTTTTATATTCCCATATTTGAAGTTCAAATCGATGCAGATGCTTTAGAAAAGTGGTTAAATTTGCTAGAAGGACGTTATTTCTTTGTTCACAATTTTTCTAAGAGATAAACCATTTCCTTTGTGCTCCTTAAGGTTCTCCCCCATGTCAAACATTAGTGGGAAACTTACTGGGAGAAACATTCCATAGAGGAGTCTAGAATATTTGGGGCCAATCCAACTTGGGATTTTTATATGGATATGTTCAAATAAAAATATTACCCTATTGGAAACTATGATGATGAGTACATGAGATGGACCGCATTGCATCAAGAGAGGGGCCAAATAGTGTCAGAGTTAACAAATGCATTCCATACCTTGTGAATCAATATGGGTATCAAATACTCTGAGTGACATCTGGTTATGAAATACTATGGGGATCTACATAGGTACATCCAAACCAAAATGGAGTTTCTGGAGATCTCATCACTGGGAGCCACTTATCGATATGATGTCAAAATTGAGGAGAAATTTAAGAAATCGAACAAGAAGGATTTCGAGTGTGGAAATACGCAACAAACAAAGAATCGTAATGGCATCCCTAACTCACAGAACAACCAACCTCAAGACAACTATTCCAATCCATAGGAAAATAAGGGTAGCGGGAATATGAAAAAGGGCACTCGTAAGTGGTGTGACTTCAACAAAATACCTTAGTAGAACACCAATGAATGTTTCTCAAAACAATCATTGTTGGTTGAGCTCAAAGACACAGACTTGAGCCCTGACTTGGAATCTAATTCAAAAAATAATAAAAGGATACATAGCATTGATGCAAAACCCACTACTATTATCACGACCATTACAATCCAACTAGAAGAACCAGATGATCCTGAGGAGGGGGGGTGCCTCTTTCATTCAAATATGTGGGTGATAGGGACCCCACTACATTTTATTGTTGATAGCATAAGCCAGAAGAACCTAATCTCAGTAGAGGTTGTCAAGCAGTTGGATTTGTCAAAATCACCACACCTGTAGCCATACAACATTGAGTAGCTTCATGAGGGTCGAGATCTTTTTGTCAATTAGTAGTGTCTCTTGTCATATGGTATCAAGCCCTTCAAAGATGAGGTATTGTGTGATATTTTCCCACTAGAATTATATGATGTTATGTTAGGCCAGCCATATATGTGGAAGCGTCATGTTGTTTATGAGTCTCGGCCCCATAGCATCATTTTTACTCTGGGGGTCAGCTCTACAGGATACCAAAGGTAGTTCCGACTATTATCCCGACAAAACAATTCCACAAAGTAATATCTCATACCGTAAATTTTATCCTCTTCATGATCTGGTCAAAAGGTGAATATAAGGACATTGCAACCATTGCATCCTCGGCCCAAGACCTTTCTATCCTCCAAAATCATATTGTAGAAGGGAATAAAAATATGGTTGCTTCACCTATAGGGATACTTTTTTACTACCCAATCAAGTAAAGTTATAAAACGTGGTACACACACCTCCACTTATCAGACTTGTGATCGTACAAGGATGAGTACGAAATCGATTCAGCAAGCTACTAGGAGCCCTTCGAATCCCATACCTACTATAGTTAATTGTACCCCTTCGACACCTTCAACCACCATGGTTGTAGTGTCGGAGACGCCTATCATCACCTATGCCCATCCTACAGTGAATACTCAACCTATAGCCACAAACCATTTTGGGTTTCTTTGTCACTCACAAGGATATAATGTTCAGTCCATCCCTATGGCCTCTAGTCCTTTTTCCTATGGTATGTTAAACTTCACATCACAATTTTCAAACTCCATCCCAGCGGTTGGTACAAATACTATCATTGTACTTGGGGAAACAACTCCTCCACACACTCCATTCTCATTTGGTGGCACTCATGTCCCTCAAATGACTCCTATTGTTGGAGGCATTCCTCCTCTTAATGTCGGGTATAATCCTGTTACTTCTGGATGGAGTAACCAACCTGGTGGATAAGATTCTACTCATGTTTTGTCCTTTACACCCACATCCTCTATACCAATTATGACCAACACATTTGGCACGACGAATCCACCTTTGTCCCCTAGATTCACACCTAGAGGAGGTCAATTTTACACCTTGGAAAACCCCCAACTTAGAGCCACTCCAGCTGGGGGTAGTTTTTATAACCCTCATTAGAAAATTACTCCTCGAATGGTGCCCAACCAACCCCTTATGAATCAGTCTGAAGGAGGATATTATAATCCCGTACAGGTCCATGGTGCTTACCAGAACCCTGGATGGGTTGTGATTCCCCAACCACAATCTTTCCAGGGAGCTTGGGGCCAGATGCCACAACTTTGTCTCCCTTTTCTGGCCATGCTCAATCTGATATACTTGTCTAAGTTAATGAATGACCCCGTGAGTCATGATCCGCCATGGCCCTCCATCCCCACCAAGCTTCCTTTGGATATTCCAAAATTCGATGAAAGAACTGGTGAGGATCCTAGTGATCATGTTACCACCTTTCACCTTTGGTGCTCTTCGAATTCCCTTAATGATGATTCTATTCAGTTAAGATTGTTTCAATGCACCCTCACGGGGGTTTATGCGAAATGGCATATCGAGCTAACTAGGGGGGGAATACGAAACTTTTAATCAGATGATTTTAGTATTCCTCAACCACTTCCAATTGTCGGTTCACAAATTCTCCAAGCACATTCATGAGATTGATGAATGAAGTACTCAAAGACTTCATACGTAAGTTTGTAATTTTGTATTTGTATGATATCTTAGTCTTTAGTAAAACTGAAAAAGAACACTTAAGGCACTTGACATTAGTGATGAGGAGGTTGCAACGGGAGAAGTTGTTGATAAATTTGAAGAAATGTTCTTCCATGAAGACAAAACTCATATACTTGGGTTTTGTTATCCCTTAAAATGAATTGAAGATGGATCCAGAGAAGGTGAGGGAAATCAAATAATGGTCTTCTCCAAGAAGCATATTTGAGGTGAGAAGATTCCATGGATTAGCAAGTTTTTACAAGAAATTCATCAGGAATTTCAGTGGCAATTGTACACCCATAATAGACACCATAAAGAAAAAGCACAAGTATTTTAATTGGACAGACGAAGATGAAAAAATCTTTAGAGTATTAAAGGAGAAGATAACATAATAGCCTATTCTGGTTCTATGATATTTTAAGAAGATATTTCAAGTGAGTTGTGATGCAAGTGGAGTAGATATTGATGCAGTATTGAGCCAAGACAATAAGCATGTTTCTTATTTCAGTGAGAAGTTGAATGAAACTAAGAAGAAGTGTTCAACATATGATAAAGAGTTTTACGCTATAATACAAGCTCTGAAAAAGTGGACACACTATCTCATTCCAAAGGAGTTTGTCTTATACAGTGATAATCAGGTTTTACAATTCATAAACAGACAAGAGAAATTGAACCAAAGACATGCTAAATGGGTAGAATTCATGCAAAATTTTACTTTTTTTATTAGGAACATTAGTGGTAGCACTAACAAAAAATTTTATTCTTTGAGAAGGAGATGTTTAATTATGAAGGAATTTCAAGTGGAGACCTTAAGGTTTGAACACCTTAAGGAAATGTATCGTGAAGATATGTATTTTAAATAGGATTATGAATTATGTGAGAACCCTTTGCTAAGGGACATAAGCCAGTGGATATCGTATCTAATTCAAGATGGACTGTTGTTCAAAGGGAGCCAACTTTGTATTTCAAAATGCTCAATGAGAGACAACTGGTTGAAAGAAAAACATAGTGGAGGATTGGTTGGACATTTCAGCCATGATAAGACTTATGCACAACTGAGTTATTCATACCATTGGACATGTATGAGATCCTATGTGAAGAAATTTGTGGACAGATGTAGAGTTTTCTAGTATGCAAAAGGGAAGAAACAAAACATTGGTTTGTATCAGCCATTGCCTATTCCAAACAGGCCATGGGATGCCATAAGTATGGATTTTGTGTTGGGATTTCCAGGAACCCAGAAGGGGAGTGATTCCATATTTGTTTTGGTTGATATATTTTCAAAGATGCCACATTTTATATCGTTCCAGAAAACCAGTGATGCTACTCACATAGCAAATTTATTTTTCAAGGAAGTTATGAGATTGCATGGCTTGCCAAGGAGTATAGTTTCAGTCAAAGATACCAAGTTCATGCGACACTTTTGGAGAACCCTATGGAAAATGATGGAGAAAAATGTGTCTTTCAGTTCAACATATCACCCTTAGACATATGGATATACTGAGGTATTAAATCAAAGATTAGGGAATTTTTTGAGGAGTTTGGTCATTGAACAGCATAACCAATGTGATCATATTATGCCCCAGATGGAGTTTGCTTATAATGATTCTCCAAACAAAAGAACTAGGAAAAGTATATTTCAAATAGTGTATGGAATGAATCTGAGAGGAATTTCGAAGTTGAGGGATCTGAAACATGATGAGTACAGAAGTGCAAGAGCAGAAGACTTTGTTGTAGAGATGCAAAAGCTTCATGATAAGATAAAGAGACAGCTGCAGGAGAGCAGTCAAAAGTATAAAGGCCAAGTTGAGTATAAAAGGAGAGAATTTCATTTTTAAGTTTGAGATTGAGTTTTAGCACACTTGAGGAAAGAGAGGTTCCCAAGGGGAACATATAATAAATTGAAGATGAAGAAAATAGGACCATGTAAGATCCTCATAAAGTTTGATGCAAATGCATATGAGATTGAGCTACCATAGGATGTGGGAATATCACCCATATTCAATGTTGCAGACTTCTACCCTTACATGATGGATGATATAGGAGCATCATATGATTAGAAGGATATTCAGTGGGAGAATCAGATGCCAACAGCAGAAAATCCACAGATGGAAAAGATCATAGATCAGAGGATTGGTAAGAATACCAAGAGGAAGACTTATTTTGAGTACCTAGTGAAGTGGAAGGGTCACCCAGTAGAGCATGTTAGTTGGGTCAATGAATCTGAAATTCAGAAGCATGGAAAGACAATGCAGGATCTCATGGAAAAGATTCCATGAATTTTTTTCCAAAGGAGTGTGATGTAGGTGATCTAGATTATTTTCGGCACGAAATGAGAGCAGAGATATAACACAAAAATATTCAAATATATTACAAGAGAGACAACAATATAATACAGATATAGCGGAAATATAACAAGAGTCATATATATACAGTAATACACGATTTCTATTAATGAAATAAATGTATAGAGACTGTAAAAGTACAGAGTGAAAGACTCGCTAGAATGGTGGTAGCTTGTCTCTGAGAAGAGATGTGATGGCTACTCGCATCTGTGAGAAGATTATTATTACAATGAGGCTCTAAGGGCCTTTTTAACATAAGTAAAATCCAAAACCCTAACCCCGGAAGATGAAAAGCCAAAAGGTTTGTGGGCCCCGATGGGGGTAGTTGATACGTCAACTTCCCAGGGGTGTAACTTTTTCATATGATCTTCGTTTGGGGCGCTTGATATCTCATTGGAAAGATCTATCTGAGAAATAAAACTTTTGGGTGAGCAACATTGATCTACGATCCATGTTGCTCCCCGTTTTCTCAAAAAACATTGTTTAGGGCCTCAAAATGGCCCCGGAAGTTAAAAACTGCTAAAAATAGTAAATTACCAAAATTGCCAGAAACATGTTTTGGGCCAGTTGGAGAAGGTGGGTGGCCACCGATATTCACCTGGATCAATCCTCCCTCCCTAGGAAGCAATGGTCTCCATTGCGTTGAGTTCCCGAGGGAGAGGGGAAAGCGATTGTTGAATCTGAAGCTTGGTGATCTGCTTGCCTTGCTGAAGATGTGGTGTTGCTTAGCTTGTTGAAGGCTACCACGAACCTTTGGCTAGAAGGTTTGGACCTTTTTAACCATTCTGGCTATTTTAGATGACTGTGTGCAGAAGGAATCTTCATGCTTTGTTGAAACCTTGTCGACCTGCTTCTGTTGGATAGAAGGTGCTTGGGCCAACGCTGTGGTGGTTGCAGTATCCTTCTGTTCACCCTTTGAACAGATTGTGGAGAAGATGAATTTTGTAGTATGAGATACTACCTTGCGGCACTGTTTAGGTGGGGCAGTAGTTGGAACTACCTCTGGTATCCTATAGAGATGACC